>CM069923.1:37769526-38075144 GCA_036172225.1 Cryptocoryne crispatula var. balansae | reverse complement strand
CATGCCCTTAATAAGTAAGCGAGCAAGTATCTCGTTAACCGCGGGATGACTTGAGGAGCGTGCAATATTGGTATTCAAATATCATATTAACGACCGAGATTTCAGCGATTTTTTCGTAAATTACACAATCGAACATCCTAATCCATTAAATATGCCCTCTCCTACACTTAAGACCCGTTTGCGGTTGCTAAAGAACGGCCTAATGGACATATAAGTATGATATATGTCTTAAAAAATTTGGAGATAAATCACGTTTATTCCTAAATTAATGTTGTTCGGTCGAAACAACCAACCATCTTCTCATCTAATAACTATAACAGTTTAATTATATATATATCCTAATTAACCTCCTGGCATATGTTAGTTTCATAATTTTCTGATACGATATATCCTTTTAATTTAAAGGATGCAAATAACAAAGATAACGACTAAGTAAACATAAATTGACTAACATGTGAATATCTTAATCAAGTTAAGTTTTTCTTTTCATCGTAATCTAAGAAGTTAAATATAAAATTAAGAGCCCAAAATTTTAGATCAAGCCACCTGTTTAATAAGCTTTAATTGTGCGGGCCAAACCGAAATATAATTTTAAACTTACTTCTTGAATATGTCGCGACGTCTGGATGGGATGACGTTCAAATTTTTATTTATTTATTTTGAACAAGTAACACCGACAATTTTCGTTCATCACAAACCCGTGGTACAAGATGACAAGGACACAAGTGAACAAAAATCTCACAAGTAAGAAAATCTGCCGAAAGTTGTCACGACCCGGATTTTTAATATGCACAGCGGAAGATAATCCGGCGACGTAACGGGAAAGGATATCGATCTGGAGCCAAATAAGACTAAAATCACAATCCAATTAATCAATTCCAAACTTTACAACATAATAACATAGAATCAAACATCTATCTAACAATTCTAAATACCGACATTGAACAATTGAATCACTAGCTCCTCGGACTCCAAAACACCACTACGCTTCTGCTGCGCTAAACCTGTAATCCTGAAAATATTAACAACGGAAGGGGTGAGTCACAACAGACCCAGTAGGACTTACACCCGAACTACCCCATTATAATAACAATTCTAGTGGTATACAATACATAATAAACCTGAAAATCAGATTTAATACATAGCTCTTAACTAATTATATATCTTTAATTAATTGATTACAAGATCAATCAACTACCCCAAATGATAGCCAGACTCTATATGCATGAAAACCAACATAACCTACACATTAAACTGTTCTAGGTATGCTCACAACATACACAACCTGACATAAAACCAATGACACATCTATAACATACCATCTATGCCAACATACACAACTACACACCTGTCTGAGTAATTAACATGCTCCATCTGAATAAATGTAGTCACATCACAAAACTAGCACCAGATTTACCATATAGTAGGAAGTAACATATAGTAACTAAATCCCATAGTACCCCTAGGCAGGGGAGTACTTAGGATAAACCGCGGTATCTGGGATCGGAGGATGCACCGTATTCAACTAACCTCCGCCGCCCACGGGACACTAACGTAGTCCGGTGAAGTACATTTCCATCACAATGTACCACCGCACTAACCACATTCCACACCATGCAAGCATATAATTAACTCGAACAAGAAAACAGGAACATTTAATTGGCAATCAAACATGGAATACATAGATGAACACACATGGTTCTATGCACCACATATTTGCATACCACAACACAATCTAGCACAAACTAATGCACATACATGGAATCATGCCATTTACAACCTAAATATGACAATTACATGTTTAAACAGGACTATCTACTACATAACAGAAAAATAAACTAAATTCTATCAACATATACCTACACCTTACATCGGCTTTTTAACAACTCGGGATATATATACTTAAGGTTCACCGCGATGCAAGCAATGCTAAACTAGCTAAACTAAACATATACAACCTATCATGATGACCAAAGATACTTGAATAACCGAATTAATCTAAACATGCATGATTTAAACAAAAACAATCTAGTTCTATCCAAATATGCAAATAAATCAAAAACAGCCCATTAACTACAATCTTCTAATCCTGGTGATCTAAACATAATTATTAAGGTTTAATCAAAACATTAGAGTGCTAAGAATAGCCGAGACGCCTACCTTAACGGCAACGGCGAAAGGCGCACGGAAATCCAAGAAAATTGAATTTGGCGACGAGACTGCCGCGGTTGCGTCGGCGACGGAAAACTGAGTCGGGTAGGTGTTTTCAAAACTGCCGGAGGAAAAAGAAATAATGAACAATGGAGCTTGATAGAAAATAATAGGAAAGATGGCGATAGGAGAGAGGATGTATCACCGCGCTGGAGAGAGAAGAGGGGCGCACGGCGGGCGCACGGCGGAGGGTCGCGCGGGCGGTGCGGGCGGGCGCACGGGGGCGTGAGCAGCCGGCGTCAACGGCGGGGCGGAGGGGGTCAACGGCGCGGGCGGCCGGGCGGCCGCGTCACCCGGACGGCGGGCGGCGGGCGCGCGGGACGAGGCGACGACGTGGGGCGAGGCGGCGGCCGGCGGCGGTACGAGGAACCGGGCGGCGGGCGGCGGCGTCTCACCCCGTGGCGACGCGGGGGCCGAGGCCGGAGACGTCGCGGACGGCGCCGGGCGGCGAGCTCGAGGCGGGGAGGAAACGCGGCGGCCGGGCGGCGTCTCGCGGACACGCGGCGGCGGGCGCTCGTACGAGGTACGAGGAGGCGGCCGCGGGCGGACGGCCGTCGATGACAGCGGCGGAAACGGCGTCTCGCGTGCGGGAAGGGAAGAAAGGGGGGGTTTGCAGGCGGCGACCGAGAGGGGAAAAAGGAGGAAAAAATCAGGGTTTCACCGGGGAGAAAAGCGGCGCCGGAGGAAAACGTACGGGGAGGGTTTCTCCCGGGGAGGAAAAAGGGGATTAAATAGGGGAAGGAGCAGATTAAATTAATAATAAATATTTATTAATCTAATTAATTTTTTTTTTAAAATACCGGGGTATTACAAAAGTCGTCTTCAACGAAGTAGAAGATAATCATAATGCGATCGGCACAATATTGTGTTTAGATGGTCGCTCAGCAGAAATAAGAACTCTACTACAGGAGTTTGTCTATTGTCGCGAACACACCAAAAAGATACGAATAACCTCTAAGTGAACAATGTGGTAAGAAAGATAATGACCATGTAAAAGATTAGAGAAGATAACCAGATAGACGTAACCCATAGGGCATATGACAGTGAAAGAACACAAACAACACCAAAGTGGATATACTGAGCACTACATGTTTGGTGAACCAAAAGGGACGATAACTACGTAGACAAAACAAAAAGGAGAATTTAACTGAAGGCCCACTTTACGAATGTCACTTTAACCAGAGATCCAGTGTCTAAATTATTTTAATAAAAAATCCAATTTCTATAGTTTTCACCCCAAAATAGATGGAAAGCATTAGGTAGAATAACAAAAAGACTTTTATATCCGTGGCCAAATGTTTGAATCGGTGGCTACCCATACGATGAAAATTAAAAAAATAAATATATATAAGTGATACATCATTTTAACGTAATAAAATTCTTATTTATTATACAAAATTTACAAAATAAAATTTTTAAAAATAAACTATGTTTTTTATCTAGACAAAGTTTTTCTAAAGTTAAAATAAAATTGATTTTACCATTCGTAAAAAGTTGTTTAATGTAAAAAATTCTCAAAAATTAAAAATAAAAAGTTAGCCACCGCTTGTTAAAGGTCCTCTGTGTCACGAGCATGCCTGTTTGGGATGTTTCTCACGGAGGCGGGGGTAGAATGGAGAAAATGAAATACACAAACGGTGAGTTCACGGTGCCTCCGAGGGAATGGATTTTTTATTAGAAAAATTTAGTTGACTGGGTTTTTCATATACAGTATTCGCTCATTGAGTTTTTCATTATAATAATTTTAATAATTGGATCTTTAATTAATTTTCCCAAACAAAAATGCTGGAATGTGTATAAACCTACAAAAACGGAACATTAGGGAGGGAGGAAGAGTCAAACCGTCCTCCCTCCCTTCACCCAAGTTTATCTCAAAATGAGAAGTGGGAGATCGACTTCAAGAGTCCGTAGAAAACGCTTAGTTGGAAGAATGGGAAAGAACAAGTAATGCAAATTGACTGGGCCTACCAAGATGCTGCGGACGGAAGTACTAGGGAAAGGGGTCTGAGGGGTGCATTAAATCATATAATCAATTTAAATTACAATCATTAAGTATTAAATATTATCACTTAAGTGTGCTAAAGTTACTATTTCACAAATAAATTTTAATTTATTTTAAGTTTCATGAATAAATTCGTATTGGTTTTGAACATAAATGTGGAAAGAGATCGATCTGGAGTCAAATTGTCAATTTGAACTCGGCCCGATTAAAACTAGAGTAAAATAAATGGATCAAATTTGAAAGCACGTTGATCTGCTTTATTGTTTGCAGCCCTACCCACCCGCACGAGGAATTTATCCTCTGACATACGGAATTCAATTACAACCATATGTGTCCGATTGGAGACCAGTCAACCGACGGAACAGCTGACAAGATAACGCACGGCTTACGTCCCTATCGGGTCAACCAGAACTTGAACGGGCAGGGAAATTACCCCCCACCCCCCTGCGATCTCGTAACAAAAAAATATACATGTTGCAAGTAAAATTATCACTAATTCTAAAAGTGACAATGGTTAAATTATTACGTTTGGTAAAGAATTTTTGATTTTTAAAAATGATAATAAGCTATTTAGTAGTATTTTAAATTAAAATTCTTTCGGTTCTTTGATCGATTTCTTGGTTTTTCGGTTGCTCGTTCCTTGGGGCTCTGTTCTTCCGTCTCGTTTTCCTTTCCATTTATATTTGGCATCGAGAACCTTCTTACCCGTATTTTCTCTAGAGGGTTCCACAGGGCGTTTCTTCTCGTTCTTTCTCGACAGATCTGGTTTCTTTCAGTTTATTCGCTGGTGGCTTGTGGCCTCTGTCCCCTGCATCTCTTCTCCGTCCCTCGACGCTATGGCCTCCTCTCCGTTGGATGAGGAAAAGCTTCTATCTAAATTCCAACAACTTCTTTCTCCGTCTCCATCTCAGCCTCCTTTCCGTCTCGACCATTTGCCTTCTTCAGACGATTGTAAATGGAACAGGAGTTTGATTCTCAAAGTTCTATCTTCTTCTAAACCTAGACCAGCCGGTTTGAAAGAATGGGTTCGTCGGATGTGGAACCCTATTTCCCCGTGGTCTCTGTTGGATTTTCCGAATGATACCTTTCTTCTGATCTTTCATTCTGACCAAGAGGTGGATAAGGCATGCCGTTGGACCCCATGGTTTTACAATTCTGATCTTTTGCTAGTCGAAAAGGCAAAACCCTTCACGGCTCCGTCGGAGTACTCTCTCACTATGGGTGATCTTTGGGTACGAATATTTGATTTACCCCAAGAGCTGCTGACAGAAGATTTTATCATGCAACTAGCATCCCAAATCGGTACTCCTTGGACTCCTCATCCGGATATTGTTTCATCCTGGAGCTTTTTTGCACGGATTAAGTTTCGCATCAATGTTTTGGAACCATTACCTACCGAAGTGGCAGTCATTCTCCCCGATGGGTCCTTGCGTGCCTTTGAGGCACTTATGAAATCTCAGTTGGGCTTTCGATTCGGTGAATGGTTATCTACTACCGGCAGGGAGGCCTGCGGAGGGTCGCGTACATCTCATAGCTCAACTTCTGGGAATTCTCCATCGGCATCTCTAGCACAGCAATCAACCAATTCTTGCCAGATTCATTCAGGCTTTCTGGCCTTGCCGGCTCCTTCTGATGAGGTACAGGTTACAAAGCCCAATTATACTGCCTACCAGGATACTACAGGATCTCGCCAGCTTGGCAAAGGAATTTATATGGAGGATTCCAACATTGGGCCGGCTACGTCCTCAATGAGCACTTTGGCTTCATGCTCAGGAACCGGTTCTGGTAATTGCTGCTTGACAGGCACTTTGGATCATCATATAGGTTATCCTACAACAGTTCTTACGGGGACTATTAGCCCACCAGATAAGGCATTGAGTCGACCAAGTATATCTACTCTTACAATTCCGATGAAGAAGTCAGGGCTCAGAGGTAAATCTAAATGGATGCATTTTCATCAAGCTATTAAGAGATCTGGCCAGGATCTTGATGCAGGTTTAGTCCCGGTGAAGGTGGAGGCTTCAAATCTCAAATTCATAACAGATGGGGTTATGGCAGCTGACCCAAATCAGCTGCCTATCTATCCATGAAGATTCTGGCGTGGAATTGTCGGGGTGGGAACGGGCACCCGACAATTCGTCATGTTGATCGTCTAGCTCGTTCCATCAATCCACAGGTATTCTTTCTTTCTGAGACTAAATGCTCACAATCAGTTAGTATGGAGTTCTTCTCTAAAAGAGGTATAAAGAACTATTTTATTGTGCCCTCTCTTAATCGGAGTGGTGGTTTATGGTTATGGTGGGATGATCTTATTCATCTCCAAGTTTTATTTTCGACTTCATCCTGGATAGGCGGTATTATTTCTGATCCAGACATGTCTTCTCCTTGGTATTTTGTTGCGGTGTATGCCCCTGTTGTATATACTGCCAGGAGGGATATGTGGGATAGGATTACTACTTCCATAAAAGAACTGAAGTTACCGGTTTGTCTAATCGGGGACTGGAACTGTGTACGTTATCCTCGGGAAAAAAAGGGTGGTGCCACACCTATTCCATCTCATTCACAGCACTTTGAGCACTTTATACAGACAAACAATCTACTGGAGGTACGCAACAATGGGGCTATCTATACCTGGACCAACAGAAGAGCTTTTCACTTTAATATCCGTGAGAAATTGGATAGATGTCTTACCTCTGATTCATGGATGCTTCTTTATCCAAAGGTACAATTACACACTCTTCCTTGTTATCACAGTGATCATTTGCCACTTTATCTCAATACTACTCCTCCGGATCGACCAAGACAGTATAAATTCAGGTTGGAAGCTAATTGGTTAAAGGTGCCTTCCTTTCATACGTTGGTTGATGCTTCCTGGAATCACTCTGTCTCGCTAATCCAAAATTATGAGGCAAAGATGAAGGTACTTAGCACAGAGATGTCAGCCTGGCGAAGGACAGTGTTTGGCAGTCTTAAAGGCCAAATTCAGGCGGCTAAAGCTAGGTTACTTTCATTGCAGTCTCTGCCTTTGACTCAACAAGTGATGGAAGAAGAATTTCAGTTAGAAAAATTTATTGATTGGTTGGAAGATCTGGAAAATATCTATTGGAAACAAAGGGCTAAAGCCTATTGGCACACGTCTGGCGACAAATGTTCAAAGTTCTTCTTTACCAAAGTTATGAACAGAAGGAGATGGAATCGAATTTCTGGGGTCTACAGGATGGATGGCTCTTGGTCCACGGATATGCAGGATATAAAACATGTTTTTACGACTTATTTTCAGCAGCTCTTTCATGGTGATACATCTCCTATGTCCTCTAATCTTTTTGAATCTTTGCAGCTCCCTACTATCTCACAGGAACAGGCGGAATTCTTATTGGCTTCTCCTTCCATGGATGAAGTACACAATGCACTATTTGCTATGAAACCAGATAAGTCCCCTGGTATTGATGGGCTACCACCTTTATTTTTTCAACACTACTGGTCTCTCTTACAGGATGATGTTCATTCCTTTATCAAATACTTGTTTGATTCGGGTCATATACCTTCTGCTTTGAACCACACAGTAATTACTCTTATCCCTAAAAAGGAGCAAGCTATTTTACCAGAGCACTTCAGGCCGATAAGTCTGTGTAATGTTTTATTTAAAATTCTCACTAAGATTATTGTAGTTCGTCTGAAACCCCTGCTGCCCGGCCTTATTTCACCACTTCAATCTGCTTTTGTCCCGGGTAGGCATTGTGGACGCCGGGAAAGAGGGGGGGGAGAGAGAGATACGCGGAGGAGGGAGAGGTACGTCCCCGCGCGTGTGTGTCGCGTGCGCTCCTTTCTTACTTACGGTCTGATAGGGTGGGTTCGTGTTAATCACGCCATAGACACGGTCGTGGATGATTCCGACGGACCGTTCTATTGCTTGCTTTCCTCCCTTCTTTCCTTCCCCGCACTCACCTGGATCCCCGGACTACTCAACCCTTGATGTCACTTGGGCATCGAAGGATCGATCCGGGTCGTGAGGAGAATCGAGGGGAAAGAAGATCAGATAGCCGGTGGCATTTTCAACACTAACTTGACCTATAGACCGAAAGGGGAAGGGATGGTGTGGTCGCCAGGAGCCAGAGAGGCTCCGATGATAGAAATAAAAGAAATGAACTAGTAAAGGAAGTGAGGGTGACCGGTTACCTCGATAAGCTGGGAGATTGCGGGGGTTCTATCTTCTCCTTCCTCGGCCGGCCGGGGAAGAAGAGCCTTGGAGAAACTCGCTTGCCTGAAAAGAAAGTATGAATGAAAGCACCACGATTAGAACTAAAGATGGAGCAGTAACTATTCGTAAGAAAGAAGAGCAATGACAAAAGGGGTTGAACGAACCGGATTAGGACTAACTCCTAACCCCTTCTTAAGGGAGGATCTAAATGACCTATGAATAAGATGCGTTATGCTATACTAATGCAACATGCATAATGAAACCCAAATGAACAATAAAGGAGAGAGTAAGGTAAGGAAGAAGATCGTAGGGAAGCCCGGTGCTTCTGGCTTCGGAAATTGCGGGCGCTCCGACGACGGGTCGCCTGGCGTCGCGCCGGGGAGCGCTCCGGTCCTTCTGCGGCGGTCTTCAATGCAATCTTCTCCCGGTTCCAATGACGAAGGATCGGATCCCTAGCTTTGTCTTGGAGATTCCTTGGCACTCGGCGTATGGTTTGCAATGGTCTTTAATGGTATGATGGCGGGTGTCTTGAATGGTTTTGAGTGGTATTGAATGAACGGGGTGGAAGAGGTGTAATGGAGAATGGATAGACTTGGGGATGGGATGGTAGACTCTAATGGGGGTTGGAAGGTGGTGGAAGGGTGTTGGGGAGGCTCAAGAAAATTCTTGGGAGTTAAGGCTCTGGGAATCCCTCTCTCTCTTTTTTTTTTTGGAACCTCTTAAATGTGGGAGAAGGGTCTCCTTTTATAGATGCGCAAAAGTGACCCTAGCGCTCCGCCCTGAGGGCGCCTGGCGTCGCGGCGTGGGAGCGCCTGAAAATCCGCCGACAAGTCGGCGGATCAGCACGTCCGACCATACCTGTCGCCACCTACCACCCTGCGTGTCAGGCGGCGGTTGTCAGCGGAAATCCTGGCGCTCTGACAGGGGAGCACCTACGACCTACGGCTGTCAGACTGCAAATCCGGCGCATGCGGAGCCTGCGGTGACAGTTGTCAGGCGGGAATCCAGGTGCTCCGACGGCGGAGCGCCTGGGTTCCCAGTACGATTTCGACAACGCATCACTGACCGTCTGAAAAGCCGGCTGTCACGCGCGGGATTTCAGGCGCTCCGACAGAGGAGCGCTTGTACTTTTGTACGCCTCTGGGTACGGTGGTCGTCCGGCCGGTCAAAAAGGTGAAAAGGCGGGAGATGCCAGGCGCTCTGACGTTGCGACGCCAGGCGTCGCGGCGTCGGGACGCCTCCAGATTTCCCTGAAATTTGATCATCTTTATGTTAAACCGACCTCTCTGATCGGGAGAAAACAAGCGTTAACTATAGAAACGAGATTGCTCTTCCTGCAATCGGGCCGAATTCGCGTATCTACAGCTTGCCTCGCCTTGACGTCGGTTTTGCAAGGGAGCGATGCGGAGTGTAGCGGAAGTGACCGTAGCGAGGTAGAGCGGAGTGAAGTGATGGCGGACCGAAAAGCGGCGTCAAGGTGTAGATTTAGATACGCGACTCACGACTCCGACCGAGGTGAATTGAGCCTTCTCGAAGTTCCGCAATTGCCTTTTGTATCTTCTAGACTGCTTTCGTGGTTGATTGGAGACGAGATGTGCCGTGGGCACGAGAGAGGAAAATAAAAGCCTGTTCCCTGCGTGCGGGGAACCTCCGAGCGCGGCTCGTGAGTTCATCTTGGTTAGCGGCCCACCTTTGTGGTGTGCTTGTACCAAGAAGGGCTGAACAGCAGTTGATTTGAAATCAAAAGAACCTCCAATCAACTGGAATTAAGTCTTTGGGATTCATCCGGGTCCTTGCGGGAACATGATCTGGCTCGGATTGGAATAACTTCTCATCTCAATATAAACACTCGTTTGCTTTGTCAGAGAGAATGATCTTCATGAAGACAACCATAACGATGATAATCAAATGCAGATGATGTATGCGGATGCATGCTGGGTGAAAGAAAGAAATAAAAACCAATATTTAAGAAACATAGTTGAAGATATAGATCACGAGTGGTGGGTCAGGATACTGATCAGGAACCGTCGTCCCCATGTACTCGTGATTTTGGCTTATCCGCAAGTTCATTGAACAACCGTTCCGTCCTTGATTTTGTTGGAGGGGTTCTCGGGCCCGGCGTTCTTAGAACTTGTGGTCTTCAACATTTCAAATATTACTATACTTAATATGCAAGAAAATACTGATTTTGACCATTTCTCATCATTTTTCTCTTCTTCTTTTCGGATTTCTTTAAAGCGCTCCTTCGACGAGACGCCAGGCGTTGCAATGTAAGAGCGCCTGCAACCCTGCGCAGCTTTCCGTCAAGGGCCTGTCGCCCGTCTCGTCGTGGGTAATGGGGAGCTCCCCCTCTCTCTTCCTGTAGTAGAGCCGGTTCCCCAGGAGCCAGCGGTGGAGGGAGGCGGCGATTCCGATGTGCCGGCCCCCCTCTGCCACGTGATACACTTTGTATACACTTTGAGCCCATAGTGGATTCTTTTGTCCATCTGCTTCTTCTTCTTTTCTATCTTCGCACCTGTTGACTGTCTTACTGAACCAAAAGAGCGGTTAGATTTTGTTTAGGCTTAGCCTCTTGCAAGATGTCAAGAGGCATGGGCCTTTTTAACTAGGCAAATAAGAAACATAACTATGTAGTGCAGAAACGAAACGTGCATGACAGAAAATTAAACATGAATGCAACTAGACATGCGGTCAATTTACAAGCACTAACTCTTTAGTTTTGGGTTTTAAATTTTATAAATTTTTTCGGGGTTTTGGATATTCAAATTTGTAGGGGGTTTTGAGAATTTTGCAGATTTTTTTTATTCTTTTGAAATTTCTAGATTTGTTTGGATTTTAGACATATATTTTTTTTCGTTCGTGGACGAAGTAGACGCTCTTCACCATCTGCCTTGCTTGCAACTAGGTTCCCCCTTTCATAGTAGGGTAGTGGCTAAGGATAAGTGCCACGTGTAGGTGATGTGCCTCTTTCCGGGATTCTTAGGCTTTCTGCCTTCAATAAACCAAGATCCTGCCGGGGCTCGGTTGATCAACCCTACCCATGGTGGTCGAAGAAGGAAGAGATTAAGGTAAGCCTTTGGCCAAACTCAAGGGATATCAAGCGGGTTCCCGTGCGACGCCCATCCGCCAAGTTTAAATCCTTTTGGGTCATTCCTTCTTGCCCATTTTGTGGCCCACATTCGGACAGTCATTTTTGCTCGAGGGGTTCATTGCCCATCTTTTGGAGCCTTTTCTTTTTGGGGCTGTTTTTAAGCACTCATTCGAACAGTGTCTATGCATTTTTTTCGGTTGACCTGAGGGGTTCATTGCCCATCTTTTGGTGCCTTTTCCTTTGAGAAGACAGACCCTATAGGATTTTCCCCTTTTCTTAGATGGTGAGCATTTTCGGTATTCCTTGCCCGAAATCCCTTGAATCTTTCCTCGGGCCGAAGCGAGAGAGGAATAGGGCATGGTTGATCTTCTTTGCCCAAGCTACACGACTTTCTTTTACGGCTTTGGCCATTGAATCCCGGAGTCTAGGCGTGCGATGTGCATAGTGTGATGCCTATCCTTAACCCTCATCTGAACAGGTGGTCCTAATAGCAAGCAAGGATAGGTGGGAGTAAACTTCTTCCACGACTTTTTTGGTATTTTACATTTTTTTTGTTGTTTTTAGGGAAAATATTTCTTAAGATAGAGTCCATTCCAAGGGTGAGTCAATTCGTCTCCATCTGCGTTAACTAGCTTGTAAGAGTTGCCAGGGTAGGTTTCCGAAATTACAAAGGGTCCCTCCCAATTTGGCTGAAGTTTTGAGCGGGGACCGCCCGGCTTTATGAAAATCCTTTTAAGCACAACCTCACCGATTTCGAATTTTCTCTCAACCACCCTTTTCTGATAAAATCTTTTAAGCCTATTCTGATAAGTCCGGGCATGTTCGGCGGCGGCCGGCCTCTTCTCGTCCAAGAGTTCGAGCTGTGCTAGGAGAGATTCCTGCCGATCATCCGTAGGGATGTCTCGATCGATCTGAACTCGGAGGGAAGGGATGAGTACTTCGTATGGGACTACCGCCTCCATTCCGTATGCCAAGGCATAGGGAGTCTGGCCCGTCGGAGTTCGGACCGAAGTGCGGTAGGCCCATAGAGCATCGATCAACTTATCTGGCCAATCCGCGAACTTGCTGGACTCACATGTTTTCTTAACAATTTTTATCAGGGTTTTGTTAGTGGCTTCTGCTTGACCGTTGCCTTGAGGGTAATATGGGGATGAATGATGCAATTTTATGCGATACCTGTTGCAAAGGTCTTGCAGCTCTTGAGAGATAAACTGGGGCCCATTGTCGGTGACGATGTCGCCGGGGATTCCGAATCTGGACAGGATGTTGCGCCTGATGAATGTGCACACTGTCGATGCCCTGATTTCCGTGTAAGCTTCTCGCCGGCCCATTTGGTGAAGTACTCCGTCGCGGTGAGAATAAAAGACTTGGTTTTGTTCGTGGAGTTGGGATCACCAAGGGGACCGATGATATCAAAAGCCCACATAGCAAAAGGCCGGGGGCATGGATAGGATGGAGAGAAGATGCCGGAGAGTGGATCTTATCGGCATGGAGCCGACATTGGTGGCGGTGCCGAACAAAGATTGAACAATCCTCCTCCAATGTGGGCCGCAATACCCCCGCCGACTGATTTTTTTGGCAAGGGCTTGGGCACTACCGTGGCCCCCACATACCCCCGAGTGAGCTTCTCCAAGCACTACTTCGGCTTCTTTTTCATCCACACAACGCAACAGAACTCCTGTCATGCTTCTTTTAAAGAGTGTTCCACCCAGCACTAGATATTTCTGGGAAATCCTTCTGACAGCTTTTCTTTCGTCGGCTGTAAGCTCGGGCGGGTAGGTCTGATTCTGGCAATATTGAGCAATCTCATGGTACCATGGCCTCTCTTCTTCTTCGTTTAGCTCTTCAACTTCAATGATTGACAATTCCTCCTTTTGCTCAAGCAATTCCTTCCTTGCGAACTTCTCTTGGATATCGAGAAATCGAGCATCCTTAATAGCGAGTATCATTTTCCGCCGGACGTAAATGGTCCTATCGTATACACCTTGCGGGATTGATAAAGAGGATGACCATGATGCTAGGGAAACAGACAGGATATTATGAGCACGAGGGATATGGACAAATTCGAGGTTAGCGAAGAGCTTGATGTAAGAAGAAGTGAGTTCTTGATAGGGTTTGAGTCCGGGATGAGATGTTCGATATCCGGAGAGTACTTGCCGAAGAATCACCGTCGTCGCCTATAATTCTCAAATTGGTGGCTCCGTGGAAGCGAGCGACCTCTAATCCAAAGCCTAGGAGGGCCTCGTATTCGGCAATGTTGTTGGTGGCGGGAAAACAGAGTTGGAAGGCACTGGGGATAACAACCCCTTCCGGGGACAAAAGGGCAACTCCGATTCCCCTTCCTTGGGAATTTAAAGCACCATCAAAATAAAGGGTCCATAGTTCAGAATGGTGGAGGGACAAGAGCCCTTCGTCGGGCAGTTCAGACTGGACCGGGTTAAAGTTAGGGATGGGATGGTGAGCCAGGTGTTCGGCAATGGCATACCCTCTGATTGATTTCTGTTGGATGTAAGTGATGTCAAATTGGGAGAGAAAACTTTGCCACCTGGCGAGTCGGTCAGTGAGGACAGATTTCTCGAGGAGGAATTTAATAGGGTTCATCCGGGCGATGAGATTGACCTCATGAGCGAGAAAATAGTGCCCGAGTTTTTGTACCACCCAAACCAAAGAAACACGAGTTTTTTCCATGGTGGTGTAATTCATCTCACAAGGGTCAAAGATTTTAGAGAGATAGTAGGCAGCCCGCTCTTTCCCTTCCTCATCTATTTGTGCCAACACGGCACCTAAAGATTCGCTTAGAACCGAGATATACAAAATTAAAGGCTTGCTTGGATTCGGGGGTTGGAGTACAGGAGGGCTAGAAAGGTATTTCTTCAAATCGTCAAAAGCCTCCTGGCACTTTTGATCCCATTTAAACTCTGTTTTTGCCCTGGTTAACTCATAAAAAGGCTTACACCTTTGAGAATGCTGTGAGATGAACCGGCGGACAAATTGCAATCTTCCAATCAACCCCCTAAGTTCTTTCAAATTCTTTGGTGGGGGCATATTAATGATAGCCTTGGCTTTATTGGGATCAATCTCAATTCCCCTTTTGCTAACAATGAAACCCAGTAATTTGCCGGATGCTACACCGAACACACACTTCTTCGGGTTCATTTTTAACCGAAACTCTCGAGCTCTTTGCAAGACCTTTCTTAAAACTTCGAATGTTCATCTTGGGTTCGGGATTTGACCACTAAATCATCCACATACACCTCTACACATTGATGCATCATATCATGAAAAATTGCCATCATTGCCCTCTCGGTAAGTAGCTCCTGCGTTCTTTAATCCGAAAGGCATGACGACATAACAATACGTTCCCCAAGGTGTAGTGAACGATGTTTTCTCCCGATCCTCTTCCGCTAGCCGAATCCGATTGTACCCGGAATATCCGTCCATGAATGAAAGGGTTTCAAAACCGGCCGTATTATCAACAAGCACATCGACATGAGGGAGGGGAAAATCATCCTTAGGGCAAGCTTTGTTTAAATCTCTAAAATCAATGCAGATGCGGACTTTGCCATCTTTCTTCATTCCTGGGACGATGTTGGCCACCCATTGAGGATAGAGGACGACTCTGATGAATTTGGCTTGGTGCAATTTATCGACCTCTTCTTTCATTTTTAGGGCCACTTCTGGGTGGAATCTTCTAAGCTTTTGCTTTACCGGGACAGCTCCATCCTTAAGTGTCAAGCGATGTTCGACCAATGAGTTGTCTAGTCCCGGCATATCCTGGTAAGTCCATGCAAATGTATCCCGGTATTCCTGCAAAGTCCCTATCAAATCTGATTCTTGGGAGGGAGATAGACTAGCACTGATGAGAACAACTTTTGGATCATCTAATGTTCCGAGATTAAGCTCCTTTGTAGGCTCATCAGCAGAAGCTAAGGGTTCTTCGAATCTCCTTAAGCCTGAAGCATAGGCATCTGCTATATCCTCTTCCTCATCTGTATCAAGGTCCTTTTCTGAACCGACTTTATATACTCCCAAGGATTGATCCATGTTTTCTTCGTCCTCATAGAAGACTTCATCCAACCGAATATTGTTATCCCAAAATCCTGGCAATTTCGCGCATTCTAAACTCTTGTCAGCCAGTTGATACAGATATCGATTTGGTACCCTCTTACCCTTAGCCTGGACTCTCTTGGACACCGACCCTAGGGGGAATGACTGAGACGACGATGGAGAGGAGATATTAGGAGAAGTGATATTTACAGGAGGTGAAGGGTAGAGCAATTCGCTCAAGGACTCGGTTTCTGAGGTTGGAAGGTCCTTGGGGGCAAGGACGGATGTTTCCTCGATCGAAATGCGAGTCGTGAGAAGGACGTTTTTTTTTGGGTGGTGCCAACCATATGTACGGGACGGGTTACGACCCCGTTTTCGCTACGAAGGGAGAGGAACGTGAAAATTTGAGAAAGATTTTGGATGGGGTTGCGACCCTCTCCGGTTAGAGATGAGTCGGTTGACCTTAGGAGGGGGAATCTCGGTGAATTGAGTGGGTCATCGGGGTCGTCCCGGGATTGAACTTGTTCAATGGCCAAAGTGGCAAAGGCTTTGATTAATGTAGAATGGAGTGGGCTCTCGGGCCCAATGGTGATGATTGTGCGGGACGGGAGTAATTCTCTCCTTACGTGGGCCGAGAAGGGCTGCCATAGAAGGGCATTGGGAGCCCATGGGATAGACTTAGTTGAGAGAGGGACTCGGCCCCGGAGAATGAGAGGTTGAGGGAAGGCCCTCGTGGAATGATTAGGGGGAATAGCAGATTTGATCGTCAAGGTGCTTACCGATCCTTGGCGACTCAAGTGGTTCTTTCCTTGATTCTTCCTCCTCGACCGGAAATAATAACGATAAAGGTAAGAACAATTCATCCTCACCTTCGTCGACCTTCCTCGCCTTTTCCGTGGACGATTGTTGATGTCGTTGAGATAGCCCGGCCCCTCTTCTTTGATCCGGATCACTTCCCCTCTTAGAAAGTATTTTGCAAGTCCTTCTCGCCACCGCTCGTTGTCCGGGCCTCTTGCCGTTTTGGATTGTCCCATCGTACCCCGGTGCCGGCCTTGGAGAGTCGGTTGGCGGGGCCGATAGGTTCCGTGATGCCTTGCAAGAACTTGCCCAATCCTTGGCCCTCTTGATACCCTGAATCCTCATGATGTGCCATCCTATCGGTTCTTCTCGTGTTTTTCTTCTTTTGCTTTGGCCGCCATCTTTTCCTTGGTGGTTCTATTAATGTGAAAACTGGCTGGCTAGGTAATCCAGTAGCTAGTGTTACTGTTACATAACTGGTTACCTTTACAATTTGCCCCTTGTGAGGGAACTTGATACACTGATGATTAGTTGATGCTACTGCCCCCAATGCTTCGAGATAAGGACGACCCAAAATGACCCGATAGGTAGGATCCATCTCCAGCACATGGAAATCGACTGGGGCCGTCTTGGGACCGAGCTCGATGTCAAGACAAATGGTGCCGTGAGCGGGCCGCTTCATGTTATCGAATGCCGTCACAGTGATGTGAGAGGGTTGGATTTCCGTCTCTGAAATGCCGCAACAATTCAATGTTTCGGGAGGTATGATGTTCAAGGAGGCACCGGTGTCCACCAAGCATGAATCTATCGGTGTGCCTCGAATGTTTATCGTTAAGCACAATGCACACCTCGACTTCGGGAGTTGCCAACTCCTCATTAGTGAAAGTTAGGGCTGGATGTTCACTCCGGGAGCCAAGACGGCGGTGATTCTCTCGGGCGGGAGGCTTTCACCGACAAGCACCTTTTGTAAATACTGAAGTACCTCTTGATGCACTTTGGACCGTTTGATCAATTCTAAAATAGAAATTCGGCTGGCGTTTTATCAAGGTGTTTCAGCGGATCATATGTAGTTCCCGGTACCGGTTCCTCGACCGGTTCCTCCTCGATCTCTGGGGCTGCTTGTGCTGCACCGGCTTGGGGAAAGACGCGTTGGACCATGCGTCCGCTTCGTAGGATGGCAGCAAGAGGTGGTGTAGGCCCGGCGGATGATGTTTCGATGGGGACTGGCATGTGATCTAAATGACTGGACCGGGTATGCTTAGGTGGAGGCAGTGGGGTATTGATAGGGCTAAGCGGGGTCATTACTGGGCCAATGGGCCGAATGGGGAGGGGTGATGGTTGTGGTGTTTTTAGTGGCATGATGTGTACGGGATTGATTAACGGGGGTGTTGGTCTAATGATGGGCGGTAGGGGGTATAGTGGCTAAGGGAGGTGGCGCACGGGGTCGGATAATTGGTCCGAAGGGGGGAGGAGTCGTGGTGGTAGACCCTTCTGCGGGTCGCGGCAGTGTACGAATGATAGGTGGTAGGTTAGGAGAGGTATGGGGAATGGATAAGATGGCCCTATCAGGGGGGTGAGGGGTGTATGTGTGGAAGGAGGCGGTGGCTGGGTCCATTTGCCAATCTTGTCCTCGGCGGGACGATTCTTCGGCCGGGGTTAGGATAGGATTGATGGGATGGCGAGGTGGTGCTGCCATTGGAGCGGGCGCATGGTTTGGCAAAGGATTGCGCACTATCCCGAGGCCCTGATCATGTGGCGGTTGTTGTTGCAGGTGTTGTTGTTGTTGTTGTTGTTGTTGTTGTTGTTGCTGCTGTTGCTGCCCTCGAGGTCTTGACTGTTGCGTCTTCAATGACTCAATATATACCCCCATTTGTGCCCAATCAATACTCCCTTGGTCATGAAGATCATGAATGTAGTCTCTGAACTGAAAACAATCCTCGATCATATGACCCGGGTAGCGGTGATACATGCAATACCGTCCAGTGTTTGCCTGTGCACTGGCCGAACGAGGTCTTTCTTTTGGGAGCTCTATCTCATTGTGCGGCCATCAAGGCATTAAAGATGTCTGTAAGTGAGTAAGGCAATGGCGGGTAATTCTCTCGTCGGGGACCGGTTTTCCTTGGTTGGTGTGCAACTGGAGGAGGGGCCTGGTGGTAGGTTTCTGGGGCCCTGGGGTGTGGTGCTCGGGGCATCAAGGGTTGGTGATTCTGGGGTCGAGATTGTTGGACTTGGTACCGGGGAGGCCGTGGGGGAAGTTGAGGTCGAGACCGGTGTGGAGGACCGGAGCATTTCTGTTAGGAGGAGGGTTTCTATGTTGATTTGGGTAATTGTTAGGCGGATTTCCCACAACGCTAACATGCTCATGGCTTACTATTCCCTCAGTTACTGGTCCGGAGGTGGAAGGAAAGGTTTTCTTGGTAACTCGAGGTCGGGGATCAAATAAGCTCATAATAGGTGAATCCCGAAGTTGGGTCTGGATGTACCGCGCCTTTTCATATAACTCACTCATGGAGGTGGGATGGTGAAGGGCAAGCATGTTCTTCATGGCTGGAGTTGCATTCGTTATGATCGGCTTGACCTCGCTCTTGCTCGACATCGGATCTGTGAGCTTTTCTCGCCATGGCCCTCCATCTATCCGCATACCCGATGAAATCCTCATCTGCTTTCATTTTTCAGCCACAAGGTCGGTGATGGAGTAGGCTATTCCAACTCGGTCTTGATATCTCTCGCAAAAATTTGGACTTGACAACATCAAAGTTACCGGCCTCCGTTGAATCAACTGAATAGAACCACTCAAGCGCCCAGCCCTCCAATGATCTTCTAAATAGAAAAGCAAGGGCTCTCGCATCATTCTGCCATGTGACCCATTCGTATAGAAAGGCCTTGACGTGGAGGAAGGGAGTGCCGGACCCATTGTAGCGCCGGAACACCGGCAGGTCGGAATGAGGAAGATGGAAAGTAGGGAGCGACGGGAGAGATATTTCGGGGCAACTTTGGTGCCGACCGGGCGGCGAATTTCTTTGTCTTGCTCCTCCATCCGACTTAGGCGGTTTAGCATGGCCTGGTTAATAGAGGGCTCTCGAACAATCGGGGAGGAGGGGGTGTTTGATACACCGGAGGGGGGGCTAAGTAGGCCGAAGCGGCCGGACATGGAATGTGGGTTGGTGGGCATGCTGCTTGACGGGGAAGATTGAAATGATTAGAAGAGAAGACTGGTGGCCGTGATGGTGCGGCCAAATTTGGATCCGGGTGGTTTAGGATAGCCACCGGATGAGGAGAACTTGGGGGTGATGGCCCGGTATAGGAATGGCCATGGGCGGCCGCATCGGGTCGACGTGCTACTGAGCGAGGGGTAGAAACACGTAAACCACCGGTGAGGGGGTCATGATCGGCGGGCGACTTGCCCTTGAGAATAGCCTCGATGGCTTGAAGTTGGGTGGGGTCGGCATGAGAGAATGCCTCCCAAAGGGAACCCGGGTTGGGTGGAGGAGAAACTTGATCCGGCTCAGCGGGGCTCCCGGTTCGTTAACGGCATAGACAACGGCGTCGGGAAGGAGTGACGGCTCGCCTTCTCGCCCCAAAGTAGGCCTGTTCGTACTCGCTTGCTCGCAACGTTGATCCATGATCACTCGTCCGGACCTGAGCGACACAGCATAAAGCAAAGAAAGACGAAGTTTTCTTCTTCTTCTTGGGTGTTTTCTTTTGAGCAGATTTTTCTTTTGGATTGTTTAATTCTAGAAGACAAGTTTTTATCCGAAAACAAAGTTTTCTTTGACAAAGATTTTTTGGATTGCTTCTTAGAGGTTATTTTCTTTGATTGTCGTGATCAGAGAAGTTTTTACCTCAAAGGAACAACTTCTTTTGGTGACTTTTAGATTTTTTTTTTTGTAGGAGAGAGTCTCCCCCCCCTTTTCCTTTTTCTTTTGGTTACACAAATAAGTTAAAGCAAAGACTTGGAATGCTTAGCGCAAATTTTTGTTCCAACCTTAGATTAGTGGCTTGTTTAGCAAAGTATTGTCCACTCAAATAAATGGGTGGGACCTTATGCTCACACAACGCCGAGCAACGTAAGGTGGAACGATTTCTCACACGGATAGGTAATGGGTAAACTTCGGGTTTTGGGGAAATGGTACAACCGGCCCGATCGGTGAAGAGGGAATCCTTCACGTCTGGGGACTTACGGAGGCCTTGGCGGAAACCAACTTAGTCAACCGAGAGGGAATCCCCGGAAGAGAAGTCGAGATCCACCAAGAATGGTGTTTCGGATGTGTATGGCTTTGGGAGGAGAGTGAGCCCCCCTTCTCGGATGACCTACGAGGACGGATGGAACCGGTACCTCGATGCAAGCTAATGCAAGAGAATAAGCAAGGATGAAGGAGCAAGCAAAATAAAATAAAAGCAACACAACGTGAGAGAAGTACAAGGAAGCTTAAGAGATGATGGTGCACAAAGAAATTTAAACACTAAGACAGGTTTGCATGCTGAAAATTAGAAGGTAGTAAGAGTGAAAAGGGTTGGAAGTGAAACAAGAAGCGAGGAACTAAAAGCGAGTTTCGGGGAATTGCGGGCGCTCCGGTACCGCGCCGCCAGCGTCTCGGTATCAGGACGCTTTTAACGGGAATCGGCAAATTTTAAGAAAAGCTATAAAGCAAGGGTCCCGCGGGGACATAAAGGTGATATGATGCTGAGAAAGCAATAAACGACAATGCTTTTTTAAATGAAAAGGTATTAAAAGTAGAGTTGACTCGCGCGGGAGTCGGTGCTTGTAGATGCTTCGAGCTCGCGGAGCTCGGTTTGCAAACGTCCTAGCAAAGGGTAGCAGCTGGTGCCCCTTTGATAGGATCAACAGAAAGAGAGGGCCACGCGGGGCCGACGATGTACCACTCACGCGGTGAGTGGGGAAATGGGGGGGGTAGCTCACGCGGGAGCCAAGGAGTAGTGGCCCACGCGGTGAGCAAGAGAGGTTCTAACTTTTAAAGGAGGGGGACGAAATACAAATAAACGTGGAGATAAAGAGAGTGAATAGAAGACTTACTTGATGGAGGAGGCTTTCATTCAAAGAAATATGGCAAGCGACTTTCCCTTGGCTTTAGAAGTCCCACCGTGGTCGCCAAAGATGTGGACGCCGGAAAGAGGGGGGGAGAGAGAGATACGCGGAGGAGGGAGAGGTACGTCCCCGCGCGTGTGTGTCGCGTGCGCTCCTTTCTTACTTACGGTCTGATAGGGTGGGTTCGTGTTAATCACGCCATAGACACGGTCGTGGATGATTCCGACGGACCGTTCTATTGCTCGCTTTTCTTCCTTCTTTCCTTCTCCGCACTCACCTTGATCCCCGGACTACTCAACCCTTGATGTCACTTGGGCATCGAAGGATCGATCCGGGTCGTGAGGAGAATCGAGGGGAAAGAAGATCGGATAGCCGGTGGCATTTTCAACACTAACTTGACCTATAGACCGAAAGGGGAAGGGATGGTGTGGTCGCCGGGAGCCGCAGAGGCTCCGATGATAGAAATAAAAGAAATGAACTAGTAAAGGAAGTGAGGGTGACCGGTTACCTCGATAAGCTGGGAGATTGCGGGGGTTCTATCTTCTCCTTCCTCGGCCGGCCGGGGAAGAAGAGCCTTGGAGAAACTCGCTTGCCTGAAAAGAAAGTATGAATGAAAGCACCACGATTAGAACTAAAGATGGAGCAGTAACTATTCGTAAGAAAGAAGAGCAATGACAAAAGGGGTTGAACGAACCGGATTAGGACTAACTCCTAACCCCTTCTTAAGGGAGGATCTAAATGACCTATGAATAAGATGCGTTATGCTATACTAATGCAACATGCATAATGAAACCCAAATGAACAATAAAGGAGAGAGTAAGGTAAGGAAGAAGATCGTAGGGAAGCCCGGTGCTTCTGGCTTCTGGAAATTGCAGGCGCTCCGACGACAGGTCGCCTGGCGTCGCGCCGGGGGAGCGCTCCAGTCCTTCTGCGGCAGTCTTCAATGCAATCTTCTCCCGGTTCCAATGACGAAGGATCGGATCCCTAGCCTGTCTTGGAGATTCCTTGGCACTCGTCGTATGGTTTGCAATGGTCTTTAATGGTATGATGGCGGGTGTCTTGAATGGTTTTGAGTGGTATTGAATGAACGGGGTGGAAGAGGTGTAATGGAGAATGGATAGACTTGGGGATGGGATGGTAGACTCTAATGGGGGTTGGAAGGTGGTGGAAGGGTGTTGGGGAGGCTCAAGAAAATTCTTGGGAGTTAAGGCTCTGGGAATCCCTCTCTCTCTTTTTTTTTTTTGGAACCTCTTAAATGTGGGAGAAGGGTCTCCTTTTATAGATGCGCAAAAGTGACCCTAGCGCTCCGCCCTGAGGGCGCCTGGCGTCGCGGCGTGGGAGCGCCTGAAAATCCGCCGACAAGTCGGCGGATCAGCACGTCCGACCATACCTGTCGCCACCTACCACCCTGCGTGTCAGGCGGCGGTTGTCAGCGGAAATCCTGGCGCTCTGACAGGGGAGCACCTACGACCTACGGCTGTCAGACTGCAAATCCGGCGCATGCGGAGCCTGCGGTGACAGTTGTCAGGCGGGAATCCAGGTGCTCCGACGGCGGAGCGCCTGGGTTCCCAGTACGATTTCGACAATGCATCACTGACCGTCTGAAAAGCCGGCTGTCACGGGCGGAATTGCAGGCGCTCCGGCAGAGGAGCGCTTGTACTTTTGTACGCCTCTGGGTACGGTGGTCGTCCGGCCGGTAAAAAAGGTGAAAAGGCGGGAGATGCCAGGCGCTCTGACGTTGCGACGCCAGGCGTCGTGGCGTCGGGACGCCTCAAGATCTCCTGAAATTTGATCGTCTTTATGTTAAACCGACCTCTCTGATCGGGAGAAAACAAGTGTTAACTATAGAAACGAGATTGCTCTTCCTGCAATCGGGCCGAATTCGCGTATCTACAGGCATGGCATTGATAATGTGGTTATAGTCCAAGAAATACGGAATGCGTTTAGATGGTTTAGGGGCAAGGTGGGCTATTTTATGGTTAAATTAGATATCCACAAAGCTTATGATCGTCTCTCATGGCCTTTTCTGGCTGCTGTTTTGAGTAAATTTGGGTTCCCGGATCATTTAGTTAACTTAATTATGCAGTGCACTACTTCTGTATCATATTCCCTAAACCTAAATGGTCATTACTCCGATCAGATTTTCCCATCACAAGGCATTCGACAAGGCTGTCCTCTGTCACCGATTTTGTTTATTTTATGCTCAGAAATTCTTTCATCTATGCTATGTCAAGCGGTGCAGGACAAGGTGATTTCAGGTGTCAGACTTGGAAGGGGGGGACCTACCATCACACATCTAATGTTCGCAGATGATTTAATTATCTGTGGCAAGGCGACTGAGGTTGAAATCCAGAATCTCCTTCACATACTTAAGGTATATGAGTCTCTATCCGGACAAGCTATAAATTGTCAAAAATCTAAGATATGTTTCAGTCGAAATGTTCCCTCTGCACTTTGTGCCAGAATTTGTCATATAACCGGTTTTCAAATGGCTCTTAAGCATGATCTTTATCTGGGTATCCCTTGGGACCCTCGTGGTGGTAGACAGCCTTATTTACAGTCTCTGTTCTCTTATTGTCAAGCAAAGATGGCTGGGTGGAAAGCGCATCTCCTTTCTACTGCAGGTAGGACAACTTTAATTAAATCTGTTATAGCTCACTTGCCTTTATATGCTATGTCCGTTTCCAAGTTGCCTGTGCACTTCTTACAAAAAATTGAACAACTTCAGAGAAATTTTTGGTGGGCCCACAAGGATCAGCAGAAACGTATCCATTTTTCCAATTGGAAAGTTATCCAACAGCCCAAGGTACAAGGGGGTATGGGAATCCGGGATCTACTTATTTTGAATAAAGCTATGGGCATGAGGTTACTATGGAATTTTTTACATAAATCTGATTCTCTATGGGTTCAACTTCTTACTCATCGGTATCTAAAGGATTCTAATATATGGAACGTCCGGTTTAAACGTACTGACTCACCTACTTGGCAGTTTATTCTTCATGCCCGACCTCACATGATGAAAGCTGGTCTATGGAAGGTTAAGGATGGTTCGGACATCCGTATTTGGCAACATCAGTGGCTCCCGGATGGTAAAGGCCCATTGAAATCCAGATTTCAAGGAGCCTACTTCCCTGGTCAGGTCAGAGCTCTCATTACCAATGGTTCTTGGAATAAGCATCTTATTTCTTTTTGGTTTGATCAGGAATCTACTCAACGTATTCTTCACACTCCTATCCATACTTACTTGGAGAAAGATACTTTGATTTGGCCTTTTACACCCAGCGGTGCATTTACTCTTAAATCAGCTTATCGGGTATTACAAGAGAATTACATTCCTCCTGGGCCTTCTGATCGAGTTATCTGGCGCAAGTTGTGGCATCCAAAGGTAGGAAAATATTTACCTCAAAAACTAATTATGTGCCTTTGGAAAATTTTATCAGGTAATTTACCCACTAATTCGGAGGTAAATAGGAGATGTATTTGGGTTAATCCTATCTGTCAGGTATGCTTTCAGCAGCCCGAATCTGTGGATCATCTGTTTATCCATTGCTCTCGGACCAAGGCTGTCTGGTTACTATCTCCAATTGGTAACAATTCTATCTGGCAGTTTTCTTCACTTACTGACCTGATTCACTACTGGTTAGCTTGGATCTTGTCCTCGGATTCTCATTTGACATATATGGGTATCCTAGCATTATCTATTATTTGGCATGTTTGGAAGGCTAGATGCCGGGCTTCCTTTCAGCAGAAACTTGATAGCCCTCAAAAAATTTTTACACAGGCTTCCACTTCTGCTGCTGATTGGATTAAATCGGGTCCGCCACTCATTGGTGAAACCAGGCAAGTATGGTCTCCACCCCCTCTTCAACACTTGAAGATTAATGTAGATGGAGCCATTTCGGATCTTGCAGGGGCAACTGGTTGGGTTGCTAGGGATGAGAACGGAGGGATAATTTCATGGCAGACTAAGCTGTACCCAGTTCAACATCCGGAAATTCTTGAAGCTCAGGCCCTCCTTCAAGCTTGCGTATGGGCTTCTTCATCTTCGAAACCAGTCTTGGTTGAAAGCGATGCCAAGGTGATCACAGATGCCATCTCCGGTACAGGTCCAATGCCTTGGCGATCTGCTCACATTTTGTTAGAATGTATCTCTGTTCTTCATACATCACCACATATTTCTGTAGCACATGTATCTAGAACCTGTAATTTTGTAGCTCACACCTTGGCTAAATGGGCCCTGAGTTCGCTCAGCGAGGCCAAATTTCCTCATCCTCTTCCTTATGTAGTCTCTTCTGAACTTTGTAAAGACTTTCAAGGTTTAATGTGAATTATATTTCTGTGTGTGTTCAAAAATAAATAAATTAAAATTCTTTCGTTTCTACGATTATTAAAGAATAAAATAAGATAGTGCGGAGGTCACGGTCTTTCCTCTCAACTCTCGTGGCACCGGCCATACGACGGAGAACACCACCACCATCGATGCAGAAGTCAGATCCAACAAAGAATAATAACGTTGAGAAGAAGGGGGCTCGCAGCTGCGGACCCTGCAGAACAGGGGTGTAAATGGGTCGAATTCAACCGTAGAATCACAAAATTCGATCCTGATTCAGACAAGAGATAAGATGTTACGATTTCGATAATTTCAGAATCATCATGTTTTGATTTTTTTTGATTTTGTTATTGAAATTAGAATCGAATTTGATAATTTTTAATTTCTATATTAAATATTAATTTTTATTAAAAATATATATAAATAATTCATATATAATTAAAAATTTTAATACGATATTTTAAATTTTTATTTTTATTATTTTATCGATTTATATATTATATTTTACGATTAATTTGATTTTATTTTGATTATTTTTATTTATTTATTATCAAAATAAAATTATCTAATTGTAATTTTGATTCCGATAAATTATTGAAATATTCAATTTTGATTTCAATAATTTATAAACTATAAAAATATTTTTAAAATCCGTTAATTTTTATCGGAATCGATTCAAAATTGTAGATTATCGGATTCTGTTTACACCCTGCTGCTGCTGAGTCATGGCTCGCGAGTCTGACTGCGGGGCTGGGTATGCAATTCAACTCGCTCCCGGCCTTCCGGTCCAAAGCGATGACCTCCGCCGGGGAGCTGACGGTGGTCCTTTCCCGGAATTTTTTTTTTTTTTGACGATGAGATGCCGCGGACGGCACGGCGCGGCACACGCCGGGTCGGCAGCCGCGAGCTTGTGACCGGCGCTCGGAAGACGCGACCGGGCGATCGTCCCCCCCCATCGGCTCACGCCGCGCGGCAAAAATCTCTCCGCCGGCGGACCTTCCCCCCGCAACCAGGGGCCAGGGCGACGAACGTGGTTTGGCCGGAAGGCGACCGTGCACGCCACTTGTTCGGCAAATTGCCCAGCTGGGCTCCGCCCCCCGACATGAATGGATGGATGGCAGCCGCGAGTCGTGGCCGGCGTTCGGAAGAGGCGACCGGGCGGTCGCCCCCCCCTCCATCGGCTCGCGTCTTGCGGCAAAAATGATTTTCTCCGCCGGAGGAGCCCCGCAACCGATGGCGACGACCGTGGTTTGGCCGGAAGGCGGCCGTGCACGCCACTTGCTCGGCAAATTGCCCAGCCGGACTCCGCCCACGACACGGACGGACGGACGGATGGTAGCTGCGTGCGTGCTGCGCCCACCGCACCACGTCGCCACTTGCGCGCCACTAACACAGACGCCGCGGTCAACAGCTTGCCGCGGATGAGAGTCTCCGGCGTGGGCGGCGGCACCGGCGCGTACGTGGGGAGGTCGTTTGTTTTTTGGGATTACTCTCGAGTCGAGACCATTCATATTGATCTCTTGATTTTTTTTCCTCTTCTGAACTCAACTTGGGAAATCAGGATAAGCGTACTAAACCCAGCAACTAAAAAGAATCACAGCACAGATCTATCATCAAGGGCAAGGGCTGTAGAACCAGACAGAACGGTCGTTGTTGAGGACTCCAGCCAGATAAACAGCACACGGCGGGTCCTCCTCCCGCCGCCTGGTTGCATCCGATCCGTCGGAGCACGGCGGCGGCCGCCCGATCATGGCGGATCCGGTGGCGTGCGGGTCTGTCGCTTCCCTTCCGGTCGGACTTGTCGGTCCGGCCGCCGTTCCTTTCTATCAGTGTGATATCTCCGGTGGACGGACCCCGCGGAACATTTTCTTCCGCCGGACGCCGAGTGCGTCTGACAAAATGCGAAGGTCCCATCTTCTGCGGACCCCAACCCACCCGGGCGACGTGGACCGGACCGGCTCGGCAGAATGGACCCGCCGTGTTCTTTCGCCGATAAATAATACACGCGGATATGACGTCGGGGCAGGTGTGTTAAACCTGTTAGCGTTAGGTATTCCCGATCAGACCACAACGTGTGGGTGATCGTAGAAGGCCGAAAGGCTCACCCTTCTTGGTTAATGAATCATCCGACGGTTGTTTAGGCGTATCTTTCCCCGGTTACTTGAAATATTATATATATATTTATACATATTTTTGTTGGGGTGTGTCGGTGTGCGTGTGTGTGTTAAATAATGGTAGTGGTAGGATCTCCCGAATCGTAAAGGGGGTCAGGTTTAGAAGCCAATTCCTGGTATTGTATTCTTGCCGTGAACAACAACATGGTCACATGGGTCGGAACAACCAACGGGAATCGGACCTTCCAAGGTGGAGGAGGAGAGCCAACCTGGCTTCTCCGCAAGCACTTTCACCTTTGTGAGGAGGCAACACCCCCATTTTGTAAACTTGTTAAAATATTAATTCATTAAATTACCAACAACTTTGGTTAGCTGGTTTTCGAAGGTCGAATCAACAAATTTTTTTTGAATTTAAATATGTTTTGTTGAGAGTTGTTTTAGAACGGGTGAACTCTTGAGAAATTAAGCTGCTATCTAATATAGTTGTTAAGTTAGTTGCATGATTTATTTATTACTCATGATATTAAAAAATGGCCCAAATAAAGGTTTCTTGTGAGTAGATCTGTCAACGGGTCTCCAAGATTTGATAACCCGACCCGAAATCGTGAAATGAATCGAATTCAGATTATAGTTAAGCAAATTCGATAGCGTCTTGGTTAGGATTCAGGTTCAAGTCCAATAATGATGACCCGAGATTCCTTTGTCGGGTTCGCTCAAAGAAAACCCGTCGGGTCCGGACGGTGTCTTGAGACTGCCGTGGACTACCCTGATCCCAGTGCTTCCGATGCTGCTCTGCGACACGGGTCATCGCCTTCCTTCAGTCGATGGGACAAATCTCGTCTGGATGAAGCCCTAATCCCAGTGCCCTGATCCTGATCTCGTCTTGAGACTGTCGTGGACTGTCCTGATCCTAGTGCTTCCGATGCTGCTCTGCGGCGTGGGTCATCGCCTTCCTTCACCTGAAAAAATTATATTTGTTCCACGGCAATTTTCCGCGATCATCACTGGTCCGCTACAGCTGCTGCGTCAATTTCATGCAGTGGAGAACAGGAGAGGATGATATATATACGCGGCTGACAGCTTCACAATTTTAGATTGCAGTTTTCTCCCTTCATCGGGTAATCCCAAATTAGAATGGGTTGTTGCTTCAAAGTCTTTTTTCTTTTGTTTTTGGGCAAATAACACATATCACTTTCCTGCTATTAAAACAAGATGGTACACAACGAGATTACAAAAAAAAAAGTAAGAATGGAACTTACAAACAAGAACATAGAAAGAAGAAAAAACATGACGTGAACTAAGAAGACTACAATTCTCATCTCTTTCAACTCTCTCAAACATTGTCAGATAACGACGTACTTGTCGAGGTGTTTTGAAGGTCAAATAGTAAACATTCTCTTAAAAAAATTTGACAATCATCGTGAAACAGAATAATCACATCAAAAGAATGTGAATATCATTGAGACTGATAGTCTCACTAAGAAGATCATGACTATACAAAAGATTAGGAAACATGACGATGTAAAAGAAGACCATAAGACATAAGATGGCAACAAACAAACACATAATAGACACTTAGATAAGTAGAGCACCACTCTTACTTCCATCAAATGGATCCTTAGTAACCTCTGGGATGCCTGATGCAATAATGCAGTGGGAGATGACAATTTCTATGCGCAAAAAAATGTATTTTTTAAATAAAACTTTTGTCAGATGAGTTTTTTCAGAATCAAAATAACGCATGTAGGGGTTTTTATCTTTGGAAATTTTTTTCTTAAATTTTTGATGACTGTCCGAATAACTACAAACTAACAAAGAAAATTGTCTTAAGTGAGTACGTGACAGCTCCATTCATAAATTTGTTAAGAGATTAAATTAGTAAATTATCAACAACTCCCGTTAATCATCTTTCTGGCATTGATTTGAAAAAAAAAATCTAAAATTAAACATTCTTTGTTTAGAGTTATGGATGACTTCCTCCAAATACTCTTAATTGATACAAGTTGTGAGGTCGCTAACCTGATTTAGTTGTTACGTATAAGTCAACCGTATAATATCAGAAATAACTGCGCCAAAAAATGTGCCGCTGACTCACCTAGGTGTTATGTAATTTTGATATATGTTTGTGTTCTCGGTGAGCGTGAGAGAGGTCTTTCGTCTCTCCTTGACGCGCCAAAAGAGGCTCTGGTTTTAAAGCTGTGTTTAGAACAGAGTCCAAAAGTTGACGAAGAAGATCAGACGTTCGAATAACCTGAAATACACTTAATTTTCTGCTTCTCCTAGTGCGAGCTGGGGTGAATTTCGTCATTATTGCATAAGATGATCTTGGCCTTCATGAGGAAGGAAATGCCGAAGGAAAAAAAATTATGTTATCACGACAATATGATCCAGTGGAGTTGTGAGAAAAAAAATATATATATATATATATACCTGCGTACGAAGCGTTATATAATTCCATGTAGGACTGGATCCTATTCCATAAGGTTGAAGTATATATTGACCAACCTCTATTTTAATTAATGGTTAGACTTTTCAAACGGCCCGTTTGTTAATGCCGTGTTTGGTAACACTATTAGGTACCTCTTTCACTATCAATTTTAAAATTGATATTGATAGAAATCATTAAGAGGTGTTTGGTTAATTGTATCAATTTTAAAATTTGTAGTGCAAACAAAGCATATTATGTAATACAAGTGTCCATTTGTATTACTTTTGATATTGATACTCCAATATTTGAAAATATTAATATCAATATTGATATAGTACCAAAAATGAAACTCTAACCAAACAGGGCATAAAATACATAATATCGATTGTTTTTGTCCTGTTTGGTTAGAGTTTCATTTTTGGTACTATAACAATATTGATATTAATATTTTCAAATGTTGGAGTATCAATATCAAAAGTAATACAAGTTGACACTTGTATTACATAATATGCTTTGTTTGCACTACAAATTTTAAAACTGATACAATTAACCAAACACCTCTTAATGGTTTCTATCAATATCAATTTTAAAATTGATAGTGATAAAGGTATCTAATAGTGTTACCAAACAGGGCGTTATGTCTTGTTTGGTAACAGTAATATACATCTCTATCACTATTAATTTTAAAATTGATATTATTGACAATCACTTTGAAGTGTTTAGATAATAGTATCAATTTTAAAATTTGTATTGTAAATAACACGTGTTGTGTAATACAAATGTAAACTTGTATCAATTTTGATATTGATACTTCATCTTCAAGAAATATCAATATCAATACTAATATAGTATCATTTTTGATACTGTAACCAAACGGGCCATTAGATATTTGTCGATCGACTCTAAGTCGATCGACACTTTCTCTGTTCACGAGAAGAAGAGACAGAAGTTCGAGGATCAAGCCCGATCATCCCTGTAGAATTGGTTTCTAATGAGAATCAAGTGGAACCTCGATTTTTCATCAGCGTACGAAACAACGCGTCTTTGATCACTCAATCGCAGTGTTTAATTTTTTTTAATTATTCAAAATTTCGAATAAAACACCTGAATTAATGTCTGAACATATTACGTACGAACTTAACTCATAATAAGATCGGACCATGGGTCAAAGTCAACTGCAGTTGGACAGCACATTGCGGTGGCGTCACACGTGAAGCTTCTAGAAGTCGGCGAAGCCCGACGGCGGTGAACGGCGACGGCGAGGAGGCGCCGCGCTGACGCTCCCATCGTCTTTTTTTTTTTTTGAACAGAAACTAGATATTCATTACATAACATACCTGAGTACAGATACAACAGTACAACAAACAAACTTAAAAAATAAAAGACAGACACATAGAACTAAAACTGAACTAACGAAAGTGAAAGTTCCATAAGAAGTCAACTTATCCAAGGAACAAGTTCATAGCCACGAATCGACCACCGCACCCGAGTGCTTGAACGGTCGAACATCAAGTTTAATAACTCCATCGATTGAGTTAGACAACTGCCACGAGACTGGATGATCACACCAAAAAGGTGTGAATAATGCCCAAACTAACAGTCTCGGAATAAAGTTGGTGACTACGAAAATACCATGGAAAGACATCATAACAGAACTCGATCCTAGAACATCAGACAATAACAAAGAAAAATATAAAAATAATCGACGTAGATAAACCGAACTCCACACCACCGGCATGACAAAAAGAAACAAAATTCCTAAAACATGTTTAGGCATACCGCTGTGATGGGAGTGTGGGAGGGAGGAAAAAGCATTCCTCCCTCCCAACCAAAAATTACTACAAAATAGAAAAAATAAATACTTCCGAAGAATACCAAGCTGCGACAATGGACAATGGAGTGAGTGGATGGGAGCTAGCCGATCCGAATGAGGGGGGGTGACCCTGGAGGGGAGGGGAGGGGGGAATGGGACGTTTAGGGTAGCCGAGGGGGAGGGAGGAGCGGAAAAGGGGGGGGGGGGGCGAAAGAGAGCCTAAGGGGCGGGAGCTAAGGGAGAGCTATGGGGGCGCTAAGGGGAGCCGAGATCTGGAAGTTGGGGGAAACACCGAAAGGGGAGCCCAAGAGGGGTTAGTAAGAGGAGGGGGCCGAGAGGGGGAGCGATAAGGGGAGTAGGGGTGTGGTACGTCGATGGGGATCTGAAGGGGTAGGATCCAGTCGGAAGGGGGCGATAAAGGCGAGCCGGGATCTGGAAGGGGCAGGGGGCGCTAAGGGGAGTCGAGATCTGAAGGTTGGGGGAAAAGCCGGAAGGGGAGCCTGGTTAGTAGGAGGAGGGGGCGAAAAGGGGGCCGAGAGGGGGAGCGATAAAGGGAGTAGGGGTGTGGTACGTCGGTGGGGATCTGAAGGGGAAGGATCTAGTCGGAAGAGAGCGACAATGGGGGAGGCGGGAGCTGGAAGGGGCAGGGGCGCTAAGGGGGAGTCGTGACCGGCGAGGGGGAGATGAGGATGCCGATGGGGGTTGCCGGTGAGGACACCATCCGAGGGAGCACAACCGGCAAGGACGCCGAAGGAGACCGCCGAGGACGGCGAGGGGCTGGCGAGGTCGCCAAAGGAGGGTTCCGGCGAGGACGCCGAAGGAGACCGCCGAGGACGGCGAGGAGACCGCCGAGGACGGCGAGGGGCTGGCGAGGTCGCCAAAGGAGGGTTCCGGCGAGGTCCCGGCGCTCCCGTCGTCGGACAGTCCCTTCGCATGTAACCTTCCTTCCGTGTTAAAAAATAAGTTCCAAAGAAAAAATAAAATATAAATAAGCTATTTTTTATTTACTTAGATAACATATTTTAATCTGGTTGACAAAAAATCAGTCATGCGTATAGTATGTTATAAATTTATATGAAACGACGTTAAAAATATATAGCTTTCTTGCATAAATAAATACCAAATTTAGAATGGACCATAGTCATTTATTTTGTTTTGATTTAATACTATATATTTAATTCACTTTTTATTATTTTATAAACAACAATATGAGTTGAACTGATGAAAGGAACTGAGCCAAAATCATTCGGTTGATTCACTACCGATTTGGACTTTTACTGGACTTTTACTTAGGGGCGGCAATGGACAGGGCTGGCCCGCGGGCCCTAGGGCCGGGCCAGCCTTGGGCATCGTTTCGGGGCAGAGCAACCAGCCCTCACTGGTTACGTGGGCCAGAAACCAGGCCCGCGGGCCTCGTTCCAAGCAATGTCCATAGTCCCAAGGAGACATGCAAAAGTAATATTTTATTTTTTATAGAACTTTTTGTATGCATGAGTAAGAACAACATACGTAGATTATCAAATAAAATTTTAAAAAAGAGTAATAATTTAAAATAATAAAATATATACTTTGCTTTAACTCTGATTACATATCTATGATTATTTGGGTGTTAAATAGTATGTTTCTATCTGTGTATTTATTTTTATTTCTAGATTCAAAATATTTCTTTGGTAGTTGGTTTGATGTTTAAAAATTTTAAAAATATGATATACATAGAAAATTTAAGCGATTCAGTCAAATTTATATATTTTATTATAAATTAAAAAAATATGAATGCGTATAATACATTGCATCTACTATTCTTATTTTAATCATGTTTCAATTTTTTATCAAACTCACCGTACCTTAATATTTAAAAAAAATCTTAGTTTTAATTTTGTATGTCATATCAAGACTTTGATAGGAGATATTTTAAAATTTTTAAAAATAGTATATATTTGAAAAATCGAGCTAGGTCAGACTAGGCCGGGCCAAATCTATATTTTATTATACGAGCTGAGCTAGGTCAGAACAATAGACGTCTTCATGGGGTGTAGCGTTCTCGCGTACGAGCGGCAGCTCAAACGTCATTTTGTCTGCCGCTCGAACGCCGTCTGTCCCAGGGGGGACTGACGATCGGGTGATGATCGAGCGCTGGGGCTCGATCGTCCATCGACGCACTGCACTGTGCGTGCTTCGGCCACTCGACCATCCAACCAAAAAAAGATAACTATTTTTTATTTTCAAATTAAGAGGTGTTGAGTGTTATTTTCATCACATGAACATAGATAATTATGCTATATCATATTATAAATATTTATACATTCTTTTTCATATTTATAAAATTTTTATCATTTATTATTATTTATTATTTTGAAATATATATATTTTTTATATTAGAAAGATCGGGCCGGGCCGGGCAAAATTTAATTTTTATGCGGGCTGGGCCGGGCCGGGCAAAAATATAATGCGGGCCGGGTCGGGCCGGCCCGTTATAATTTAAAATGGGCTTTTATTGGGTCGGCTTCGGGCCCGGCCCGACCCGGCCCATTGACACCCCTACTTTTACTTGACATCTAGGGTTTTCTCCCTTATTGATTTGGTTTTGATTTCAAAAAAATGACCTGGAAGCGACCTAAACAAGACACCCCTGACCTTGTTTTTTAAGAACAATGAAATAACACCAAAGTTAAATATATATACATATTTTGTTGAGATCGAGAGCAACTCTGAGATGAGTGACTCGTAGAAAATATACCAATTGGTAGGATGGTTTGGACGGATCAACAAATTTAGTTGTAACCGAGGGGGTTAAGACAAAATGGGGGGGAGGGGGTGTCCAGTTTTTTAGGTTGAAATTTCTCAATATTTCACTCACTCATGTTACAGCAACGCTTATATCTAGCCAAGAAGTCTATCCCTGGTAATAGAAAATTTTGAATTGCTTGTCCTCGTTCATCAGTAAGTTTATTAAGTGAACTAATGGTTCGATTCTCACTCGCTCCTACCAGAGAGAGAGAGAGAGAGAGAGAGAGAGAGAGAGAGAGAGAGAGAGAGAGGAAAAAGTCATGTTAACGCATCTTAAAGAAGGTATCGCCGGAGAACGCATCTTGAAGAAGGTATCGCCGGAGAATGGAACATCCTAGCTAGCATACCCTGGTAATTTTGTACCGGGAAGCGTACGGTAGCGGCCGGGGGATCAAACAGGTGTTCGGGCTTCAAGATGGCGCCGGCGTGCTGCTGGTTAGCTATGCCGAGCGAGCTGGAAATTGGGTGACGCGCTCGAGCTGCGCCCAGATATCGCCGCCGTGCGGCGCGTCCTGCAGCTCATCCCCCCATATGGAGAGCCAACCCGCCTTCTCGCCGTCGGCGGCGAAGTCCTCGTCCACGAAGGGGAACCACCCCCACAGCAGCTCCTCGCAGTCGACCACCGCTCCGCCGCCTCTCCCCACCCACAGCTGCCACCACCTCGGCAGCTCCACACCCGCCGAAGCCGCGGAGGATGATCCGCCCACCACCACCCGCACGTCGGTGGCGATGGCGGGTTCTCCGGCGACGCTCTCGGCGGCTGGCTCGGAGGAAAGGCCTCGCGTCTCGACGGAATTACACCTGGGGAAGGCCGCTGCGGCCGGTTCCCTGCGGCGTTTGGCCTCCGGCTGAGGAGGCGGCGGCGGGGCGCAGCTGGCTTCGTCTCTGCTCCTCTTCGCCATCTCCGCCACCTCTTGGATACCCCCTCCTCTCTTATCTTAGAAGCCGGGCGTCGGAACGGCGGAGTTCGCCGGGTGAAGAGGGATTTATATGTACACCGCTCAGACTCGAATATGGGTTGTAACGGCAGAGAAGGAAACGGTGGGGCAGAGCCGGACGGAGCAGCACGGCAGGTGGCTTACCGGGTTAGGTAAAAGGATACCGGTATCGGTCATGGTTGTGCCAGGCAATTGCCGACGGTGCAAGTTGCTTGCCCCCGGAGTTTAATTCTCTCTCCTCGCTCGGTTGTCAATATTTGTTTTTTTTATTATTATATTCTTGATATCCAAGACAGGTGGATGCTGTACGGTGGGTTCCGTGATAAAAAGGAGTAAAAAATAGATTTTGATCTAGCTAGGTACAAATTTACGAAATTCGGGGAAATTTACCGAGGATCCAACCTGGCGAAGCCGCTTCAACGGGAGGTCCGTGGAGAGAGAAAAAAATGTTTTACAGTGTAGATCCAACTCTTCTAGTACATTTTTTATTATTTTCGCTTGAAAAATTAGACAACATATATACATAACTTTTATATCCATGCACATTCTTCGTGACCGATATTGTTGGCCGCACCAGCCTACTTACCCCTGTTGTTCTCAGCTTTCTATATATTACATAAAGTTTGGTCATTTTACCTTAATACGTACTATATGTGTTGATCAATATTCCAAATTAATATTGATTCCGAATAATATATAGAGAGAGCGGATCTTAATTGAACATTTAAGAATGGTCAGACGGCATGCAGCCGTTGATTGTGGTTGGATGCCGAGTGTAGGAAATTCCCCAGAACGCATAATTAATATCACGTTCATCGTGTAATATATTCGATATGAATGCGGATCATTTCAGTTCTCAAGTGGAAAGAGTATGTTCAGTCCTCGATAAAAATGAGTCGCGGTCCCAAACCACTCAAGTGATGAATTACTACTGAAAATGACTGAACTGTTACCGACATCTTACTAACTCACTATCCATCAATAGTAACGAATTTGTAAGGCGTCGATAATGAGTTTGTAAGATGTTGATAGTTGTTCAGCAACGATTCACTGACTTGTTAATCCGTTATCGACGAGATGGAACCGCTATCGACGCCTTATAATTTATTACTCATCACTTAAATAGTTTTTCTCGTGACTTTTTTTTATTAGAGACTGAAAATACTCTCGCTACTTAACAACTGAGATGATGATCCGCTTTCATTCTATATTCGTCCATCGTGATATTCATAAACGAAAAAGGAAGCGTCAACAAGCTAGCCATGTGCACGCGCGGCGGCTAGCGTGGGGGGGGTGTTCGGATAAGCCCTCCTCTCCCGTCCACCGAAGCGGGTGATCGTCATCAGCTCAGAACAGACGTCGACGGGCGGCGGGCCTACAGTTGCCACAGCCGCCGTGGAATTAATAATCAATGCCGGAGGGCGACCGGTGTCGGGTGGACATGGGGCGGCGGCGATCGGCGGGGAGGTCGTCGCGACGGGACGGGAGGCGCGGCGTCCGCCCGGCCGGAGTGGTGGGGACTGCCGACAGCAAATCGGCTTCGTTATCAGGACCATTTGCCTCGCGAGGGAGGCAAAGGGGAAAATTCTCGTCGACCACGTACCGTCCGACGTACAGCCGATCGAGATAGGGGGAAGGTGGACATCGAGCGAGAGATTCGCTCGTTTGCGCGGTCTGATATTCTACCTGCTCCACCCTTCGTCGTCGTAACCTGGAAAGTACCCGCCGCCGACGTCGTGCGTTCCAAGGGGCTTCCTAGCGGTCTACCGATCGGCGACGAAGTCGCTTAATTCGCTGGGCGAAGGAGGAGGAATCAGGAAGCTGCAGGCCTTCGACGCTCCCGTACGTAACAGAGCGGCCGGCACTTGTCCATGAAGCTACTACGGCTTGCTTCTTCTTGCAGAGTTCCGTAAGAACCGTGTTCCGACCCCTTCTCGGCGACGGTGCGGCGCAATTCCTCCCTCTTACCAAACAACGCGAGAGGCTCGGCGGAGGTTCAAGGGCATAGGCTGTTGCCAGGAACTGAGATGAGCTGTACCAACGAGGAGCACCGCTGTGGAGCGCTGGCATTTTGTATTTATGTATGCGGAAGGCGACGGTCGTCACCAGTACTCACCACCCCGGCCGAACACCTCCCATCGTTGCTTTCCAGTCGCACCATGTTGTATAGGTTTGATGATGCCGCTAATACCTGACATCCTATATATATTGCATCTTTGAGTAATTAATGAGTTTTTTTTTTTGGTTGTGATCATCGAGTCAGTCTTTGTCTATCCCCATACTTAGATTTGGTAGCGCATATGGCCAGGTCTTTTACTTGTACACTCACAAAAATTACCAGTGTATTTGCGGTATATATAAAACTCTCTCCATATGGAGCTTGGATAACTACACCACTTGGTGGAGGAGGTAATCGAGTTTCTTTTAACTAGCACTTTCTTTAAAAAAAAATTTATATGACTAACACTTCAATTTTTTTTTCACAAGAGTAACAATCTTTAGTCGACGCAAAGAGTTTGACTTTATCTTTAAAGTTGGAGAATTAAACTCCAACTTTATTTAGGAAAACATACACAATTCTCAAAGTTATTGTCCAACTTATTAAGAAGTTCCACTTTAACTTTTCTAACTCAAAGTTAGACTTAAGACTTAGAATTTGACCAAAACAGAGATATTCTTACAACAAAACTCTCTCTCTCTCTCTCTCTCTCTCTCTCTCTCTCTCTCTCTCTCTCTCTCTCTCTCTCTCTTCTCATGAAATAAACTGAGAGAGAAAGAGGTGGTGAGTTAATCTATATATATATGTATGTATGTGCGCAGGCGCGCAGGCGTGTACATGTGTGTGTAAGTAGAATTTAAATGATATATGATATACTTTAGGATCATCTCGTCCTACATTTTACAAGAAGAGCCCCATGAGTCATTTAGTTGGAAAGAGATGTGTGGCAAGGGTCGAGGTACATACATCTCCCCTCCAGTTGGTTTTAACCTATGCGGCAAGAGACCAGATCACCTCAGTTTCCGGGTGGAGGGAATACCCTCAGTCTCCAATGAAAATCGACCACAACCCCAGGTCACTTAAGTGGTGAACCACTACCGAAAAGAGCTGAACCGCTACTGACGTCTTATAACTCACTATCCATCACTTAAGTGGTTAGTATCGTGGCATTTTTTCATTGGGGACTGAGGGTACTCCTTCCACCTGGGAATTGAGGTGATCCGCTCTCGTGCGGCAAGGTCTGACGAGTGCATCGAGGTTTTCAGGGAAATCCGGGACATGACCCGGCAGTAACCTAGCAACTGCTTTCAGTAAAGAAATCGGGTCATTCTACCAGACATATGAAGCTCGATAAGGGGCCCGGATTCAGGTCGGGTTATCGGATCCACCAGATCCATTTACACCTCTATGTTTTGAGATCCTCCCATTTCAAACAATGTTTGAATGATTAACCTCCGCAAGGAAAGATCACCAAAATTAGAAGAATTTTTCAGTTATATATTGATACGGAACCTGCGTAGTCTCATAGTCCCGTGTCATCCTCTCTCTCTCTCTCTCTCTCTCTCTCTCTCTCTCTCTCCATCGATGGTCGCGGTGTCGTGTTGAGATAATCGTGATCAAACTTATAAACATGAGAATATTCTCTTCGATACTCAATATGAGACTAAATTTTTCAACACTCTCCTTCTCGGTCAGTCACCATTGCTAGAGTCATGATAAGAATACACATGTAGAACTGAACGAAAATAAGAGTTAGATCTACCGGAGAGACGGAGTTCGAGCTCACGTACTATGATACTATGTGAAATTTCAAAAATACGCGTACGTAGAGAAAACTTAAGTCCAGACTATGATAAAGGCATGAAATATCTCTCGATGATCAATGCGGAATAGTGCCGGTCAATGCGGAATAGTGCCCTTCAACATCTGCCTGTCCCATCACAGTCGGCACTCCCATTGTTTCCGGACTTGAATTGGTAGCTAATTTTCATGAACCGATCAAAGTTTCAAGGACGGTTCAGTAAAACGTTGGAACATAATAATAACATTTTAAAAATTATTCAATTTTAAATAATTCATTATACTTTTTTATTCTAGGAAGCGAATAATTAATATTTTGCGTTCCAACTGAAATATTATGGATGAAATTAAAAATTTTAGATATTTCGGTGTGTCAAATCAAATGCCACTTTAGTCCCCGCTCCTCTCGGTATTTCCTTATTTGACGGAACCATCCCTTAAGTATTTTCGTGTCTCTGCTTCCGGATGAGTCCGAAACTAATGGATATTATATTTTTATAATGTTCATATTTAGAGTGAATATTGATATTATTTGATTAGAAATTTTTACTGATTCTTGGTAATTAATAAGTTCAATAACATATAAATGTGTAGAAACAAATGTTAAAAATACATATGAAACCTAGTATACATTTATGATTCATGTTAACCGAACATATTGCTTTGTTAGAGAATATTTAAGCTTGCTTTCGGATAAAATACTCTTAAATAGATACTAGTTCTATAATTTGAAATTTTATTTAAAATAGAACGGAGCAAACACATCTCTCTCTGTCTCTCTATTAAACAAGCATAGGGTAATCATACATATATCTGACCGTAATAATATATATCTTGTTTAATAACCTAATGGCGGATATAAATTCAGAAAAGATTTAGATTTTGTCTGACGACACTACCCATTTTGTGAAGACTGGCGGCCCCATTTGTCTATTCGTCAGTGTAACTTTTTTTTTTTGGTTTTTTTGAAAAGGCTGAAATAAGCCGGTTTGGCAAAAATTCGGTACCCAATACGCAAGGGCCTCTTTGGCACCACAATATTTTGGGGTTAAACCTGATTTATCTCCTAAATTTTGAGAATAAATTATGGTTATCCGCAAATTATCCCAATACCAAGCAGTCCCGAAGAGCATGTTTGGTACCATAAAATTTTGAGGATAAATCTGGGTTATCCTCAAAATTTTGGGGATAACTCAGGTTTATCCCCAAATTATCCCCATACCAAACAACACCTAATGGGGTGTTTGGTTGCATGTTAATTTTGTGTACACTTTCATGATAAAAAATGTATTAAAATAAAAAGTGAACCAACTCATGACATAAAATTATCATGTTTGGAGGGATGTGATTACAAAAAAGAGTAACTACCACACATGACCAAACAAAGTGGGGGATCACAAGAAAAAAGAAAGAGATGAAACCCTCTTTTTTGTTTAAGAAGAAAATCACTCTTAAAACATAAAATTATCATGGTTACCAAACACCTCTTTTAACAAGTTTTCTTACAATTTTTAAAAATTAAAACAAAAACCTTCATTATCATGCAACCAAACACCCCCATAAGAGTTTAAAATCAATTTTTATTTAATAGAGTTAAGATAAAATATTTTCTTTTGCCAAAAATATAGAAAAAATAGAGTATCTTGAGTTTCAAAAATTCAGAAAAAATACGGATGTATACATGTGTATGTTAAAAAATTGTATACAAATATTTAGAAATTAAATAACATATTTTTAACAAGCTGCATTATAAAGGAAAGAAAAGTAGATGTCAAGGAGCATAACAGGGAGAAATTGGGGATCTGTTAGCATAACGAGCATAGTATTTGCTCTAACGGGATAATTAGTTGTATGATAAATTATATTTTTATTATAATTTTATATTTTTGAAATAAAACTTGTGAAAAAAAGGTGTGTGGCAACCAATATCTCTCCCGGAATCCCATCCAAACGTGACCGTAGAGCTAGATATGGTGCTGATTTTGAAAAAAAAGGCTGGAATCAACCCAATGACGTTGGGCTGGCAATCTTGGTGAATCAGCCCAATGTTAAGCCCATGCCCAAAGTAGGCAAAAAAATAAAAATTAAACCACAAAGATACTTTCATATTCCTCAGCTCTGTGGATTTTGAAAAGTGTGAGATTAGATTTTAGAATCGTTGAACAGATTCGGAAATAATTCTTCCAAAAAAGTTTGATTGAGGTACACCTTCTGATTAAAAATCACCGAGGCTTTGTCTCTGAAATCTTTTCAAACTGATGTACCAAGCTCTGGAAACATCCACTGTCCTGTCCTTTTTGATAACGACGTGTCTAATCTGGTTGTATGATTCCTACTGTCATGCCTGCGAAAGTAATATATACATGTTAGCTGCATTTTTTTCCCCAGATAAATCATTCACAGACTCCAGTTTTCATGATTGTATAATTATTAGCAGATTCCCTAGCTATCACTAGGTTCTGATGGGGTCTAATTCGCTCTGATTTTTGGTCGCACAATAACTGTTTCCACATTTCTATGATAAAGTTTTATATTCAAATAGATTTTAAGACAGCTAAAGAGATAAAATTATGATGCATGCTTGCTTTAACAAACTTAGTTACGGAAGCTTAATTATCGTGCAACCAATCAACTGGACAACAAAATATCTGATATTTTAGAAGAAATGAATGATTATCTTAATTTGTCTTTAATTTCTTATTAACAACAGGTGGATTATATTGACCGGATTATATCGAACAGGTTCTAGTTGTTAATTGACCTTAATTACAGAGGTAACTGGTTAATTAATTGACCGGATTATTGCGAACAGGTTCTAGTTGTTAATTACTCAATCCATGGACTCATCTACATTTGTTGGTAATTCTTATTCAGTTGAGGCCATCGCTTGCTTACTTCACCATCGGGAAGAAGAGCACAATATATAGAAGAAAATGATAAAGCTCAAGCTTGGGCTCTCGGTCTACTCTACTGCCTGCTGGTGAGGTACACACCAATGGCAGAAACCTGGCACAGCTCGCGCCGTTCAAGTCGGCCACCGGCGAATTCTCGGCATCGGACGCCTTGAACACCTCCGTGCATGGATCTGCCAACTCCTGGCTCGACGAGAAGTTGCTCCGGGTGGGCTTCTTCGTCCATCTCGCCGGCCTGGGCTGCTCTCACGGCGCCCTTCAGGTTGTCGGCTGCGATGGCGTACAGAGCCGCCTGGCAGTCCAGTCCAGCAGGCTCTTCGCCGGATCGTTCAGCCCCGGGGCCGTCCGTACCTCGCCAATGACGTGCGCCACCTCCTGAGCCTTCTGCGAGCCGAGGCCGCCGGCGGCCACCGCGATGCCGCGCTCGTCGGCGGAACCGCTCGTCGTCGGGACGCTCCGGAGGATCGGTTTTGAGCGAGCTCCGCCGGATTTATGGAGGTGGCCTGGGGTTCCCAACCTTCGTGGGGAAGGTGAAGGCCTGCGAGCTTGAAGATGGGCACGCAATATGTTCATATCTACTTCTTCCATCTTGTCTTCAGACGTCTGTCGGCGTCCTCCCCATCACTTTCCTCGTACGAGTTTCCCTCTCAAAGACGGCGCCGGCGAAGAAGTTCGCCGGAAATCTCTCATGAACTGCTGCATGACATGCGGTGCATATAAATATAAAAATTATATACATATTTGAGAAAAGTGCGGGTATTTTGTGAGATATATATATTTAACTGCTAAGATGGAATATTTGCCAGAGAGGTGGAGAAAGTTTTCTCTATGATCCGATAAAAGAAATCCGGACCCCTTTGAAAATGGTGAGAACTGGACATTGACCCCTCCAACATCCTCTTCTACTTGGGATCATGCAGAGAAGAGAAGACACTGTTTCTACCTCAGGCATGGAGTTAGATACAGTTGGTTACTATGGCCTTAATTAATATTCAATTTATTCGCAGGTTCATGTCCTAAAATTGGCTCTATTAGGTGTTTGGAAAATTGATATAATTCTTTTGAAATTCATATAAAGCTGTTCGGTGATACGTTAACCTACACGTTCATATGATCATTAGAAATTAAAGTCTTCCATCGGCGGTGAAATATATAGCACACTAGATTGAGTTCCAAGAAAAACGGTATACCACCGATTAATTATTATAATATCTTTGTGTTAGTTGCAACGTAAATTGAGTTCCTGTTGTAAAAAAAAAATTATAACAAAAAACATGTCTAAAAGAGAATGTGTGGCAATCAACCCAAAGATATATTCTCATAGATAATTTCTTTTTGAACAGAAAAAGAGAGAGGTAAAACCTTTTTTATCCTTATTCCCTCCACCTTTTATAGTTATAGTCTCCTCTCTTTTTCTCATCCCATTCCACTAAAATACGATAATTCTATGTCTTTAATTGTCTTAAATTTTATTAATTTTTGATATAAAATTTTACCAAGAAGGTGTATACTAAATTATTATGTAAACAAACACCCTATTAAAGTTATAAGAGAAATGAGAAGAAGAAAGTCCGTGACAGGTAATTCGGGATTTGAATACGAAACCTGAAATTACATAGTTTGACTGATGCTAATTTCCTGTACACACACACACACACATATATATATATATATATATATATATATACACACACACATAGGGGTGGCAATGGGCCGGGCAGGTCCACGGGTTCGCGGGCCGGGCTGGCTGCGGATCATTTGACGGGGCAAAGATTTTGACTCGCGGATTTTAGTCGGGCCGACATACGGGTCGAAGCGGACTAAAACGGGTTAAATAACTTTTAATTTTTATGTCAAAAACATCATTTTTACTTGTTAAAAATATTTTAATTAAATTATTATTAATTTTATAATATTATATTAAATAATTAAATTTATCATATTTGATAAATATTTATTTATAAAATATATAGTTGGGCCGGGTCGGGCCAAGTCAATAATTTTTACGGGTTGGGTCGGGTTGGACCAACAATGTAGTGCGGGCCGGATTAGACCGGGTCAATATATTTTGGACTGGATCCTATGCGGACTGACCTCGGGCCGGACCGGGCCCAGCGCATCAAGAAAAATTGGCGACGAAGAAAAGGCACTGTATTTCTTGCCATCAAGAGAGCGATATAAGATTCGACCGATGACCCCCTCATCCACCCATCTAGGTCGAGAGAAATTAGGGAAAGAAAATAAGGTTAATTATATATTCTGCATCTCAACAATGGGTAAGGGTACGGCAGCCCAATGATAAGTAGTTATTAAGATGGCGTTCGATTTAGTTTAATCTAAAATTTTAAACTCTTAATTTTACATCTCATCTTTTAATTATTGATAAAATTAAATGCTTACTTTAATTTAAACTCTTAACTTTACATCTCACAAAAAAAGATTTGTGATAAATTCACCTTGCAACATATCAGATATAACGAAAAGACTTGTTAAGATCCTCAACATCTAAAGAGAAAAAAAATATTTTATTTCACTTATTTTTAAGAGTTGTTTTCGGATATAAGAGTTTCATTTACATAATATTTAAGAGTTTTTTCGTCAGACGGTTTGATGTTTGACTGAATCAGACATCATCAAAGTTTTAGTCATGGTTATCAAACAACTTCTAAGACGATATGATCGATCTATTACCAAAAAAAAGTAATAATAATAATAGGGCGATTGGTTGCATTTATATAATTTCGAGATAAAAATTTATATCAAGATAAACAAAACTAAGATGATTAATGAAGTGTGTCTGATTACGCGAAGGAACGAGGTTTCGTCCTAAAAATGTATTTTTATCACAAAATTTATTAAGAATTGTAGTAATAGTTAGTAAACCATTTTTTTATAAAAAAAGTCTATAACGATAAAAAAATGGAGTAACGATGGTGTGTAACTAAAGAAAGATGGAGGATTACAAGAAAAAAAAATCTGACCCCTTTTCTCATCCAAGTTTTCTTCTTTTTTTCCGGGGGGGGGGGGTAAGAAACTAACATGTTTTGGTACAAAAATTAAAAAAACCCAGTTTGTCGTTGCAGCCAAAGGTCAAATTTTCATTACCGGAAATTGCTTTCCACGTCAGATGATCGCCGGCATCATTTTTGTGTCGATCTATTTGGGTCGAACATAGAATATTAGCTCGTAGATTGTTTTATCATTCTAAAGATTTGTTGCGCACCCAGTTCAATTGATGATGAGCTCATTTCACCTTCCTGTCGTCATAAGGGTAAATTTGTAAACAGTTAATTTTAAGAGCTCCTTTTTTCGTAATTGAATCAATAAGGTGACTGTGAATTTTCGTGGGCACATTCGGTCATGTACATCTCTGCAGATGGGTTTGGCCCCGTTTCTTCTTCGTCACCTCCACAGCGGCCCAGAGACTGTTCCCGACCTTCTTTCTTTCTGGAGTTTGAGTCTCCTTGAGAGGATGGTGGATGAAACGCTCTCCATTCTTTAAAAAAATGAGACCCATGTAATCGTATTAAGTCAAACCACCATTTAAATACGATGAGTCTCATTTCTTTGAGAGACGGTGGAAATGCTTCCTCCACCTCCCTAATAAGGTGACTCAAACACATCTTTTCTAGAGAGCGAGGGAGATCAGGAGAAAGATAGAGGGAACACCCTTAGTCTCCTCGTAAACATACGTGGATTCCATCGGATAGATGAGTTATTTTAAATTAAATCACCATTAAATTCAATAAGACATGTTTTGAGGGGGGCGCGAGGGTGTTCCCTCTGTGCCTCTTATCTTCTCTTCCCCTTCGTAGGTTCTCCGGCCCTTCAATCTCTCCACGCTCGAGTTCGTGTCGTCTAACGTCTCTCTTGAGCACAGTTGGACCCTTGACCAACATCACCGTCTTCACCCCCCGACTCCGTCTGATCATCTCGGACATCCATCATCACAGGTTTGTGGTAATCTGCATATGGCACTAGCTCCGTCATCGTCTTCAACCTCCGTTGATCTGGTTCGGCAACCAACGACACGCGTGTCGACCTCACAACATCCAGATTCAGCAATGTCGTCGATGCTTTGGAAGAGGTCCCCCGATCCCAGCTGGACTTCTCTTCAAGCATTCCGCCTTGGTCATCGCCCCTTCTGCCTCCGGGTCACTTCGGACCCATCCTTTCTCCGTCCGTAGGCCCTTCCGTGCGATCAGGTCAACCCTGCTCCATGCGATCTGATTTCCCTCTGTTCTCTCTGCATCGTCGCGAAGAAGGAAGACGATCAAAGACGTACGCAGAAGAAACCCCACCTCCTTGCTGCCTTGCACAATTGCGGGCTCTGACGGCCAAAACTCCTCCTCCTAGCTGCCCAATCAGCAACATATCAAGCTCCAACGTGTCAATGGCTTTGGCCGTAGACCAAGGACTGAACTGTTACCGATGTCTTAATAACTCTCTACCTATCGGTAGCGAGTTGTTTTAATTCGGTAGCGAGTTTGTAAGATATCGGTAGCAATTCAGTAACGATTCACTGACTTATTAACCCGCTACCGACGGAGGTTAAACTGCTACTGACATTTAATAACTCACTACCCATCACTTATGGCCTGTTTGGTTAGAGTATCAAAAATGATACTATACTAGTATTGATATTGATATTTCTAGAAGATGGAGTATCAATATCAAAATTGATACAAGTTGACACTTGTATTACATAACATGTGTTGTTTACAATACAAATTTTAAAATTGATATTATTAACCAAACACCTCAAGATGATTACCAACAATATCAATTTTAAAATTAATAGTGATAGAGGTGTCTAATAGTGTTACCAAATAGGGCATTAAGTAACTAATATCGTGGTCTTTTTTCATTAGGGATTGAGGGTACTCTCTCCACCGGGGGACTGAGGTGATCCGCTCTCTTCTGTAGAGGATGATCCACGACCCCCATCCGGCACCCACGTAATCCAGCCGGAAAGGGTCCTACTGAAAATTTTGATTTTAATCATTTTAAAATTCTTTTACGTCATTAGCAAGCTGTATATCGTGTCGCCGCGAAAGCTAATACTGGTTGGTTGGACGATGAAATGAGTTCTTACTATAAAAATTAATATAGTGTTTACTCTACTCATAATTGAAGTGTTTGAGTTCAATCATATTGAATACTTTGAAAGAATTTGTGAGCACGTCGTTGAAGGTGTTTACTCTACTCCTCGTAATCTTAGCCACTATTTGATATCGGGATAACTTAGGAATAAATTTGCTTTATCCTCAAAATTTTGAGGATAAATCTGATAGGATAAATCAGATTTATCTTCAAACTTCTATGATTCCAAACCGTCCTCAGAGTTTTAAGTTAAATAACCTATCCATGTAACATTTGCGTACCGTGCGCTCTCTTCCGGAAAGCAACCTCTTAGCGGGGGTGATAAGGGGGTGATTTGATACCAGATTAATTTGGGGACAATCAATCCATGTATTGGGGTTGTCGGGCAGCTGACGCGTGGAAATTAGGCAGGATGCTTCCTCCGGCACGTTGAGCACGGTTTAGAGTATCGATTCTGACCAACTAGCTACTTGAAAGGCTTGATGACCGGGGAGAGAACAAGTCAAAAAATATATATAGTCCGTATCACCTATAGAGAGTGACGACCAACCACTAATAAATAAACCACATCTTCATAATATCCTTGTGTTTGATTTAAAAACAATGCATTCATTAACTTTGTTTTATATTTACTGATAATTTTGAATTTTATTGTACCAGTGATGCTCTTTCGTCGTTGGCAAGTGAAACTGCTCTCCCCACTATATATGGTCCACACTGGTGAGCCGGACTCGTCAAAAAGAAAAACAAAAAGAAATCTCTTATTGCTCAAGTCTGCAGACGCTTGAAGATATATATATGATAAATATGCATCAGATTTTCATGCGCTTCCGATCTGTGGGAGTCGACCAGGTTATAGGGGACCTCGTCAGGAGTGGTAGCCGGATCAGGAGCAAGGCAAAATCACATACCAAATATTTTTGTTGACCCACCGGATTAATTAATTCCCCACGCCTTGGGAAGAAGTGCAGGTCAATGTGTAAACTTTGAAACGTCTTCTTCATAATTAATTAATGCCCTTTCCAGTTCAAGCATCAGTTGAACAGAATATATACGGCAAATTAAGATGAATATACTTTATGTAGAGGTGGAGTCAAACTTCGCCAACATGCATGCACTCTGATCGTAATCGGTCTTTTTCTATTTCCGTCAGCTTAATTACTAGTTGACTTCGTTTCTTCGTCTCTGAATTTCTCGTCTCCACCGAGTCAAGGGAAGCGTGCGACGGGGGGCAACACCTGTTTAACGCGGAAAGAGGAAGGAAGAAGAGGACGATGAAAACTTGGATTCTTGTTTCAGATGGCGTTTGGTTAGGATTCCCGGGAGAGAGCTTCTCGTCGGACAACTTGAAATTCCTACCAAATGCGACAAATTGGCGTTGGCTTCCGGAAATAGCGAAGAGATTGTGGAGGTTGGAGAGAGAGAGAGATGGATATATACGGGAAAAATCTCGGTCAGAAAAATCTCTCTAAATCTCGAGGACACGAGTCTTTGGATTAATGTTCGGATCTCTGGTCTATTCGTACAAATCTCAAAGTTCATGGCGATAAAGTTTTGTAAGGCTGACAGGCTGTAAGCAAATCACCGGATGTTGCCTAATTCAAGGTGATGTGTAAAAGCATAAAGAGAGCCATTTGATCCACACCTGACTCAAGGGGTACATATATATATATTTAGTTTCACTTTTTCTTCTTCTGAAATTTATGTTTGATAGGTCTCGTGTGTGGGTCAATGCAAGTTGTTATACATTAGCGTATTAATTGAATGTATAATTTGAGAACATACAAATAATAACAAAACGTCTGGAGTCTACTAAACACTTCCAAAATCTTTTGATCTTTTAGTGGTTGGCCGAACAGTACAAGAAAAAAAAGATGTTGGCAATGGCTTATTAGCGATGACTCCTCCTAAAAGTTGTCGTCAATAAATTTATCGTTGATGGCTAAAGGTGAGCCATTGCTACATGGTCACAAAAGGTTATAGTCGCAATGGCTCTAGCCGTTGTGAAATTAGAATAAAATCCCAGTAGAGCGGATCTAAACTTCAGTGGCAGCGACTTTAGTAAGCCGTCAAGACTAATTTTTACCGACGACGGCATAAGTCGCCACCGGTTGGTAGAAGACAACCATTCAATTGTCATTTGTCATTAGCGACAGTTGGAGCCATCGATGGCTTCAATTGCATCATTGGTGGTGGCTGGCCAATTTTTGTTAAATATTATCCCTGTTTAAGTCCTTTTCTTTCTCCCCGACTCTATGCAAACTCTCTCTCTCTCTATCGATCGATCAATCGATCGATCGATCTATCTTGATCTCGATCTCGCCACTGCCGGTGGTAGTGGCCTCCACCGCCATCATTGCTGACAACTGCCATGTCACTGTCGAAGCTTTCACTTCTCACGAGATCGTTCTCTTCTGCTATCGAATCTCCTCCTTTAGGTTTCTACTAACTCTAATTACTTTGTTTATGATTTTCTAAATAAAGCTTTTAAGAACTCTTTTGATTTAGGATTTGTTTACGTGGAGTTTATCTTATTTTGGTAATTTCGGTAGTTTAGATTTTGTGTGTGTGGGGTTTATCTTTTTGTAGATTAATTTATATCTTAATCGACTTAATTAAGACAAACCAGATTAGGAATTTTTAGAGTTTCTAAATGAATGATGATCCAAATCACTTTATACTTGGCCAAAACACGACTGTTAGGATGATCCAAATCGGTTTCTGCTTTGGACTAGCATAAAAGACCACAAAACTCTCAAAAATTAAATAGAACTCAAAACATAGCCGATTAGGCCAATTCAAACTAGTTTCTAGTTTGAATTTTCCTAATGGCCATAGATCCCCCCCCAAAAAAAGGTTAGAAGCCGAACCAGCACCATTGAAGTCAATCCAAACCAGTCTGGTTTGTATTGGCTTAAATGACTACTAAACTTAAAAATCGTGGAAATATATAGAATTATGAAATTGTGTATTGTGAAATTATGTATTGTGAAATTGTATAAAATTATGAAATTATGAAATTGTATAGATGAATAAAATGTTTATGACCATTGTAATTTTATACATGGTTGTAATCAAGTATGGATTTATTCGGTTCTAAATTTTTTTTTCTTAACAAGAATTATTAGCGACAATAGGATGCCGTCACTAATAACTTTGTTGGTGATGACTTTCGACTATTGGCGATGATTTTTAGCCATCTCCACTTAGCCATTGCCGATAGTGCATTACTAGCGACAACTTCTTAGGTGTTGCCGGTAACACTCTTTGGCGACGACTCCGAATTGACTATCATTGGCGACAAGATTATTTGCGACAGTTTTAAAGTCGTCACAAAAAACTCATTGATGATGATTTTTTGGTTGTCGGCGACGACTACAATTGGCATACTTTTTTTTATTCTAGTGGAAGATGTGAGTATACTACAGTATAATAACCTTAAGGGCCCTGACCTCCAGTTAAGGGCCATTTGGTACAAGATTTTTTTATTCGATGAATCCCATCTATCAACTAAAATGTAAGAGTATAAAGCAATTATGTTTATCACCAAATTAATCTTGAGTGCCCGCAAAATAAATAATCTTGTCCCAAAGGGGCCTACAGGTCTACAAGTAACATTTTCTCAATATGAAACCAATCAGATCATCCAGCTCATATTACGGTTGCAACCTCCATTGATCTATCAGCTGTGTTAAAGCATAATTAATAATCGGATTTCAATATTGACTGAATTTTGGACGCATATTTATTAGTCGTCATTTCTTACCATCCTGATCCTCAGGTTTCTTTTTAGTCGAGCACAGTGTGTTTTATATATTACATTATTACCACGGACAAAACTCTTATGGGGTGTTTGGTTGCATGATAATTTTGTATACACTTTCATGATAAAAAATTATATTAAAATAAAAAGTAAACCAACTCATGACATAAAATTATCATGTTTGGAGGGATGTGATTACAAAAAAGAGTAACCACCGCACATGACCAAATAAAGTGGGGGACCACAAGGAAAAAGAAAGAGGTGAGACCCTCTTTTTTTGTTTAAGAAGAAAATCACTTTCAAAACATAAAATTGTCATGGTTGTCAAACACCTCTTTTAACAAGTTTTCTTACAATTTTTAAAAATAAAAATAAAAATCTCAATTATCATGCAACCAAAAACACCCCATTAGTAAATTTAATTACTCAACAAGTCCGACTTTCACGAAGAACAATACGGTCGCACTTTTTGAGTGCACATCAACTTTAAAGTCGGAGTTATTAACTCCTTTCCGTGTTGGACGTTCCGACTTTAAGGTGGTACAATGATTATCCGATTTTTAAATATGCACCTCCTTACGTAGTTATTTAATTCGTGTTTTGATGAAAATTAGAGTGAGTTCGTCCAACTTTAAAAAGTCAGTATCTGTTACACCGGCTTAGTGACATCGATACGAAGATCACACACTATCCCAAGCCATTGCTGTGTTCATCCACTTTAAAGTTAAGTCAAACTCAACATATTTCGTGTTAATCCCGACTATCACCGAAGTATGTTATTGGTGTAATATTTTTGTAGGTTAGTCATGTAATATATATATATAAAACAAACTGTGTTAGATTAAAAAGAAGTAGAAGAAGAAAAAAAAAGAAAAACCCAAGCGAACACCGCGTTCGTACTCGGGAACCGGAAGGGAACAGAATAAAAACATCTATACTGTAAATATTATTAAGAACTTGGCCTTCGCCCTTGATTTCCTGATGCTGCTGCTGCTGCTGCTGCAACAAGGATCTTGCTTCACAAGGATAGCTTGAGATCCACGGTCGCAGCCGCCTCCTCCTCCTTCGCCGCCTCGCTTGCGAATTCCCGTCCGACCTCCGACGACGTGCCCGCGCCGGCGACCAGTACCCCTCGGAAGTCTTCCCACTGGAACGCCGGCGTCCACGGCGGGATCTTCTCCACCCTGGGCCGCTTCGCCGTCGGCTGCTCGCCGCTCCCTGCGGCCCTCTTCTGCATCTGCTTTCTCATCTCCCGGACGTTTCTCAGCAGCAGGAAGAACTCCTCCATCTGCGCCTCGTCTTCTCCTCCTCCTCCTCCTCCTTCTTGCCCCTCGACGGCCTTGGCGGACGAGACGACGACGGCATCCGCCGGATTGTGGAGGCTTTCCTTCACCTTCCTTTCCATCTGGCGCCGCAGCTCGTTGAGAAAGGGAAGCCGGCCTCCCCCTCCAGCTGGGCGGTATTTGTTGAGGAGAATAGATGCGATGGATGACGTCACGTGAGAGCGTCATCATCGCGGTCATCACCTTTGAAAGCTCGGTGGCTTCGAGACAACAATCAGGCCCAGGGCGACGTCGCCCGCCAACCCGGTGTCGTTGGTGGCGGCGGCGGTTTACCTTTTCTTTTTTTTTTTACTTTCTTTCTTTCTTTTTCTTTTCTCTTTTTTTTGACCGGCGGTCGTCGAGGCATGTTCGTCGCTGCACATGTTGATGTTCGGCACTGCGCTGGTGACGACCACGGCTTACTTGTTACGGTACGAACTATTTTATTTTCAATTATTATTATTATATCATTTTGTACTAAAAGTATCTTAACAAGGTGAAAGTGCCCCGAGCAAAAGAGAATTGGACATCTTTCAAAAAGAATTTAGAATTAGACTAAATAATTTGTGTTAACCAGAGAGACAGTTTGAGACGAGGAGGTAAAGAAGATTAGGAGGTGTCTTTCTTTAGGCGGCTAAGTTAGGTGGGTTGATCAGGCTCGAATCTGACCGGTTTGAGCCGAGTCGGCCGACTCAATTCCGAGCCGTCTCCCATATAACCACTACACCCCCCCATCTGTGCATTTAGGAAATGGGTTTCCTTTTAAGAAACTGAATCGAATTTAAAATTGAATCAAATCGGTTCACTAAAAATTCAAATAAAACATAAATTATCCATTCAAAATGGTCCGTACGTTTTTCATCATTTTAAGTCGTTTTTTTTTTTTTTACTCGAGCTTAAAATCAACCAAAGAGCTACATCGCTGGGGCTGACTTTAAGAAGAACCCTTGACCGGCCCATTTCATCGGAACCCCCGCGGCACGTACGGGACAAAGAGAGAGGTGTGTGTGCTCTTCTCTGCTTGGGATATTGGCGGTGCCCTTGTCGATCGCCTTCTCTCCGAGAAGACGACGTGCGGCAGGCAATGGCTCCGCCGCGGCCTTAGAGAAAAAAAACATGGTATCAAGAAGGTCAGGACGACGGAGACAGAGAACAAGCGTGTTGACGGAGGCAGCAAACCGCGGCAATACGTTTGGATTACTGTAAAGTGTATTCTGAAATAATAATTCTCGTAACACTAGAAGAAAGCGAAAAATAATAATAGCGCATCACAGTTTATAATTATCTTATGTTTGTAATCATTTTTCTGTCATGTCTAACCTCTTTTAAAAGTACCCAAACAAACAAATCTTAATTCGAAGCCTAAACAGAATTTGTTACTAGGATATAAATAGTTTTGAAACAACATATATAGAAACCTTAAAAGGGGTGTTTGCTTGCGTAACAATTTTTTTTTTTGCAAAGGTTTTTGATAAAAATTGTTTTAAATTTAAATCTAAGATAGTTTAAGACATAAACTTTATCTTGTTCGGTAAGATATTATAAAAAAGAGAGTAAAAATTCAGGTATGACTAAGAAAAGGTATCTCAAGAGATAATTTTATAAAAAAATCATATTATCATTGTAAAAACTTTTTTAACATGTTTTGTTGCAAAATTTGTGATGAAATTGCAATTTATCGTGCAAACAAACACCTCAGAAAGTGGGTGAGTTTTAGAATCTGTCAGGGGACACCATCGCTTGTTTTAAGGGTGGGGGACTCCTCTCGATCCGGTTGTTTTCGTTCACCTTAACTTTTGTGTTTTTTGGCAAATCTAAAAGAAAGTCACTTGTCTGTGTGATGATAATAAAATAAAAAAAGAAACCATGACTTTTTATTCTTGGATCTTTATATGCATCATTGGGAAGTTGTCGCTTCTTAATTTTCAGGAGATTTCTGCCTTATGTCCATCTCTCTCGTATTTGATGAAGCCCCTATTGCACCGAACTCTACCCAAACTAGTGTATTTTGTTACACATTTGACTCATCAACGATTTTCAATTATCAAAATCTCTTCGTGAATTCAAAGATCACCTACCGCACATACGGTACGAATCTATGTATCTGCGCTCCTCTATATATGTACATACACGTGACATGCATGTATAGCGTACCATGGTGTATCGGGTAGGTGTATCGGGTAGGCTGATCCGACCAATTTTTGGATCGATTTCATGATCTCGACTCGGTTGATATATTTACTATTTTTTTTTAATTTTTTTCGATCTCGATCTGACCCAAGTCGCGACTCCAACTGACTCCGGTAAATTTTAAAATCGACCAATCCGATCCTGGCCCCACCCCGACCCCGACCCCGACCCCGAACCCTAACCCCTTTTTCTTGTATGGTACGTCTTGAAATGTTGGTTGGGCAGACGAACGGTGGTCTTTGTGCAGCCGCGCCGCGCGATGCGATTATTCAATGATGCAGCGGGAGGTGAAGGACATGTAATGACGCCGCAGGAGGGAACCTTCCTTGCATTAGGAGGGGTAAGAGGGTGCGTCGCTCCCGACGCTCGCTGAATATGACGTGGGGCTGGTGACGTTGGCGTCTGACACCAGTCTTTTTCTTTCTTCCTTTTTTTTTTGACCGCCAGCGTACGTCTTTCCGAGTTTTTCTGCGTACATTTGCACAAGTGCCCTTATTATTTTTTCTAAGTTATTTTTTTTTTACTTTCGTAGAGTTATAGGGTGTTTGGCAACGTTTTTAATTTTAAGATAACTTCGTTTTTAAAATCAAAATTATTCGATTTTTCTATTTTATTTTTAAAATCAAAACAAACTGATTATTTGGTGTTTGGCAAAATCATCGTAATTTTTAAAAATTAGACATTAGTATTTGGTTATGCAAAATCATCGCGGCGGTAGCGGCGGCGGCAGGCAAAAGGTTGCGTCGTCGGCGGCCAGCGAACCCCTGCACCGGCCTCGACGTCCCCATCCCTCCCCCCGCGGCGGTGGCCCCCCTACCAGCGGCCCTCCCCCCCACGACGGCACCCCCCGCCGCGATGCTCCCCTCGGCCAGCGAAGCCCCCCCCCCCCCCTGCGCTGTCCACTCCCCCCGCCGGCGGCCCTCCCCCCAGCGCTCCCTCCGCCGCCGGCCGCCGGCCCTCCCCTCCGCGGCGCTCCCCCCGCCAGCTGCCCCCCCCCGCGGCGGCGCCCCCGCCAGCAAAGCCGCCCCCACCCCGCCGGCAGCCAGCGCCCCCCCCCCCCCCCGCTCCCTCCGCCGGCGGCCGGCGGCCCTCCCTCCGCGGCGCTCCCCCGCCGGCGGCCCCTCCCCCGCGGTGGCGCCCCCGCCAGCAAAGCCACCCCCACCCCGCCGCCAGCGGCCAGCCCCCCCCCCCCCCGCTCCCTCCGCCGGCGGCCGGCGGCCCTCCCCTCCGCGGGTCTCCCCGCCGGCGGCCCTCCCCCCACGGCGGCGCCCCCGCCGCGATGCTCCCCTCGGCCGGCGAAGCCCCCCCCCACCCCGCCCCCCTCGCGCTGTCCACCCCCCGCCGGCGGCCAGCGCCCCCCCCCCCCGCTCCCTCCGCCGGTGGCCGGCGGCCCCTCCCTCCGCGGGTCTCCCCCGCCGGCGACCCTCCCCGCGCGACGGCGGGCCCCCTCCGCGGTGCTCCCCCCCCGCGCCCCCCCCCCCCCCCCCCGCTCCCTCCGCCGGTGGCCGCCGGCCCTCCCCTCCGCGGGTCCCCCCCCCCCGCCAACGACCCTCCCCGCGCGACGGCGGGCCCCCTCCGCGGTGCTCCCCCCCGGCAACGAAGCCCCCCCCCCCCCCCCGCTCCCTCCGCCGGTGGCCGGCGACCCTCCCCCCACCAATGAAGCCCCCCCGCTCCCTCCGCCGGCGGCCGGCGGCCCTCCCCCTGTGGTGCTCGTCCCCGCCAGCGAAGCCCCCCCTGCGCGCACGTCTCGCCTCCCACGTCCTTCCTCCGCGTCTATCTCAAAAACAAAACAACTCCGGACTTGTTTTTATTTTAGAAGAGATTATGTACATAACGTATCTCACTTTTAAAAATGAGACAGTAGTTAAAAGTTACAACCAAACACCTTATCTCTTTTATTTTTAAAATTTAGATCAGCCGGCTTGACCGCAAGTTTGTTGGTCAGATCTACCGCAGGTTGAGATACGGGCTAAAGATTTTGATAACCCGACCTTTAAATGGGCCAGAGCGGGCTGGGTTGAATCCACACCTCAATTTTTGCGACGTAACTTAGTTAAAAATACAATTTGTACTTGATAAAAAATAAAATTTAACTAAGTTACTATCAATTTTATCACGTTATCCTAAAAGTATCGGTCATGTTACGGTAGATGCAAACAGATGATATGATGATACATGACAATATTAGTACTGAGAAGATGAGTTATTCCAACTACTTACACACAATGAGATAATATGATGATAAAAACAATAAACCGATGTCATGATGTGATGATGAGATGACATAGGATAATGTGATAATCCGGTATCATGACACTACGATAATTAAGTTGATTATATGTGTATCATACAAAGAAATGCCCTGTGTAGATTATATAATTGTTATCTGATTGGCAATATAAGAGACTAATGTAATTTATTGACCCCCACCAATTATGTTTATGTTAAAAACTTTTAAGTACTTCATGTCCTGCTTGGTAACGTTATTAGACACCTCTGTCACTATTATTTTTATAATTGATATTGATAATAGTCACTTTGAAGTGTTTGACTAATAGTATCAATTTTGAAATTTGCAGTGTAAACGCCACATGTTATGCAATACAATTGTCATCTCCTATCAATTTTGATATCGATACTCCAACTTCTAGAAATATCAATATCAATGTTAATACAATATCATTTCTAATATTCTAATCAAACAAGCCATTAGATAGTGCACCAAATGTAGTGAATTAGAATTCGAAAGTTAAGTGAACGGCTGATGAGTTTTGTGGATCGACATTTGAGTTATTTTTTAAATTTACTATAGGGTTCTGATTATCAACTCAAAGTTATCTTTTTATGTTTCTAAACCGATATGTATTTCAAAACAGGGGCGTCGAAGGGGTCACAAGGGAAGGGGCCGGAGAAAGCTTTAGGAGAGGGAGTGAGGTCGACAAGGACCGTTGCGTAAAAGCTTTTGCTAGCTACTGAAGGAGGGGGCGGAAACACGAGGGTACCGTCGAAGGCATCCAGCCGAGTGGGGCTTCCGTTGATAGGTGTCCGACTACGCGAAGGCTGCTGTCGAGGATGACGAGGGTTCCACGGCCATCAAAGAGTAGCGACACGAGGCTTCTGCCGATGATGGTGAGGGTCCGCGGCCGTCGAAGAGGCGGCGACAAGGAAGTTCAACTACTTCATCTCTACCCTTTCTAATCCTAGCCTTATCATACTCCAATTGATTTGTATCCACCTAAAGGACTCGATGAAGATTCAGCACCTGTCCAATAGCATAGTTTAATCATGAACCATGAATTTAAATGATAAAGTAGGCATGGTGACGTGCATTCAAATTTTATGATTTTATAATATTTTGTGCTGTGTATTCTTCCTTTTTGTTTTCTCCCTTCAAATCAAATCTCTTCCTAATTCAGACTGTAGCAACTGGGCCGATGAAGACTGGGCCTTGGCCGGCAGACAATAAACTGGGCCGATGTTCTGAAGGTGCATTAATATATGAGAAAATGTTATCCGGAATGTCAGATCCAAAGGTGCAACGTTAAACGAAACACTTTTGCAGAAAATATAATTGACTAGATTATTGTAAATCATAGATCGGTCGACCAGCATTGTATGTAGGTTGTCCAGAATTTTAAGACTCGTGTATTTCAGCACATATGAAAAAATGGTTGAGGACGCGGGTAGGTCCCGTGAAGGAGACTACCATAATTTTCTGCGGTCAACTGACGGAGTGACTCCTCTTCTTCGGCGGGCACCCACCATGTTTTTTCCCCTCAAGTTTACGGCTGTTATTCCTATAAACAATACAGGGCACCCCATATTAATTAAAAATAATTTAGATTTTATTTTAAATATTCTTCTGGCAAGTATTCTCGTATGTCACGCCTGGTAAGTTTCTGCAAGAGAGATGAACAGTTAGGAGATCTCAAGACATGACCCAACAGGCCAACATACGTCAGAGAAGCAGGATATGCTCTCTCTTTCTATATATAGATATATATATTTATATATCCCAAGACCAGTAGAACTGTTGGGTCATGTGCCTTAACAGATACGTAAACTGTTCACATCTCTGTGGCGCAGAAGCTTATCGATCACACATGACGCGAATGCGAAAAAAGAACATACATTATTCTTTATGTAGTGAATCTGACCTTAGTTTCCCTACTGCTCTCCCGCAGTATGTTATTGACCAGCTCTGTAAAGATATGTTACTGTAAAGATATGTTACTCCAATGAATATTTTTCAGTTTACTGTTCAAAAAAAAGAAAGAAAAAAGAACATACATTGAAAAAAAAATCAAATTTATTACGTTGTCGGCCCAATATTATTGATAAGAATAACACAGCTCATAAAGAGAAAAGAACACGTACGGTATTGCATGACGGTGCTGCCCAGCTAATTAAATTCTAAGACTTGCTCTCTCTTTTTTTCTCTGTGGGATATCTACCGGTCGACCCATGATGGTGCAAAACCGTTCATATTGTTCATGTTTGGCATTTCCAAGAAAAATTTCAAGATACTAATTGAGATATTGTGAGGTATGTCTTGGGATACGAATGTGTAATCTTTTCAAAACAGCGGTTGAAGGAAGTCTGGCTATGAAAACAAGGCTTTGGACAAGAACCTAGGAAGGAAAATTGTGCTCAACAAATTCAAGGGATGTCTTCTTCGCGTCTCAACCAATCTCTTAGGCCATAAATCAGGATAACTGTTTGGTACGAGGATAACTTGGGGATAAATCAGGTTTATCCTCAAAATTTAGGGAATAAACCTGGTTTATCCCCCAAAAAATTTTAGTGCCAAACAGATCTTTAGGGCCATAAAATTTTGAGATAAACTTGAGTTACCTCCTAAATTTTGGAGATAACCCTAATTTATTCCCGTACCAAACACACTTTAGGTGCTGCTTGGTACGAGGATAATTTGTGGATAAACTCGAGTTATCCCAAAATTTTAGGAGATAACTCATATTCATCTTCAAAATTTTATGGTGTCAAACTGGCTGATGTCCAAAATAACGGTCAAGAGTGATGCGACGCCTCTTTTAAAAGTAATCATCCAAAGATCAGCGAAAATCAGAAATTTTAGATCATGGTAAGATTAGGGGTCAAATTCGGGTTTGATTTAAGATCTGTTGGATTACTTATAAAATGAGACTCTTGTAAATTAGGGGTGTTCATGATTTAGTTTACTTTATTTTTTGAGTTTTTTTTCGAATCAAATCAAACTAAATTATCTTCCAAAATTGATCGAATCGAACCAAATTAATTTGACAATTTTATTTGCAGAAAACAAGATCCATATTTTATTGAGGATAACATCACTCACAGAGTCACAGTCACAGAGAGCGCGAACGAAGATCGAGAAGGTCACCGCACGGATTTCCGTCGAAGAACTCTCCCGCGGTACACTTGATTTACATCGAGATGGGTGGTTTTGCTCCCACTACGTTATATATACGATCAACAAGAGATAGAAATTAATTAAAATTGTGGGGGGGGGGGGGTGCTGGCTGCCGAGATCTGTACATAGATAGCCGAAAGCGCCTAAAATTATAGCTGCTCTGCTTCTACTCCGCCCGCTTCTCGGCGCACCCGGAGTCCGGCGACGCTGCTATCCAACTCCGGCGGGGCCTCAGGCGACGGCGGGGATGCGGCCGCGCCTGCCGCTTCCGCCCCGGCAGTCGAACCCCTCCACCCGCACGGCCGCGGGGCTCGCCCCACCCGTCGGGCGCCGCACGTAGCCGTCGCGGCCCGCCGGCAACGGGACCGGCGGGGCGGCGTTGCCCCCGCCGAAGCGCGCGTCGAGCACCAGGGGGTTGGCGGCCCTGCTCGGCGGCGACCCGGAGAAATACGGCGGCGACGACGCGGCGTGCCCCTGCGCATGCCCGGCAGTCAAGGGCCGCCGAGGCCAGCAGACGCGATAATATTATGCTTACTCTCCGGCAATCAAATTAATCGCCGTGGAACACCATGACGACGGGAGTCAAGGTCTGAAATCCAGAATTCAGAAAAGAAAAGAAGAAGAAGAAGTAAGAACCTTGCCTTGCCGAGAATGACATCCAGGACCTCCGCCTCGGAATTTCCCTTCCCCGCCTCCGCCACGCGCCTGCAACGTACAGAGACGAACACGGCAAGCAGAAAGGGTGAGAAAGGTCAGCGGCGACGTCGGGGACGACGGGAACGAGAAAAATTCGCGGAAGACGGCGCACCCGAGATGGCGGCGAGAGCTTCTGATCGGCTCGGGGCAAGAGACGGAGTCCCCGTGGCAGGCGGCGAGGGAGTTGGAGGAGCTCACCTCCGCTCTACCGGCGGCGGCCGGTGAAAGCAGCTGGGAGAAGGAAGTGACCATGTTCGAGTGGGTGGGTGCGGGAGAGGAAGGCAAACGGGATTTGGTCATCTATAATGAATAAAAAAGAAGGGGAAATTAATTAGGGGCCCAATTTTCAAATTTACTTTAATTAAAAACCCATTGACTAAATACTGTTTGTAATAAACCCAGTCAACACAAAACTTATAACGAAAAACCCTTTCCGTTGAGTTGTTCGTTAAGCCACCGTCCCGTTTAAAATTTTTCCCCATTCTACCCCCTCGCTGCATCATTCCCATTTCTCTCACCCAACCAGTCCTGTTCGACGGCTCTCTCACGAACCATCTTCCACGCCTATTTTTATTTTAATTTTTACAATTTTTTAAAAAAATTATTATTTTTGGAATTTTATATATCCAAAATTTCTTTGTCCAGACCGTTCTTAATTTTTTCAATTTTTAATAAATTTATTATAATAAATAACAAATTTCTTACGATAAAAATGATGCATCACTTTTTCTCTTCTATACATATATATATTTTTAAATCTTCTTCGTTCAAACATCTTCGTACAAATAATAGTCGATTCAAACTATTGTTCAGGGGTAAAATAGACTTTTTGTTACTCTATCTAACACTTATCATCCATTTTGGGGTGGAAGTTGTAATAATTTCATAGACTGGGTTTTTTATCAAAACAATTTTGACACTGGACCTTCAATTAAACTAACATTTGTAAACTGGGCCTTGTGTTAATTTCCTCAAAAAAGAAAGAGCGGACGGATCTGGTTTTCAATTTCGGATTTAAAATGGATAAGAGCACGATCCGAATAACTGATAGTTTAACGAGGTGTCCGAAACCGGGTGGGGGCGAACGACGAAGTTGCGGAAAGAAAGGGGGGGGGGGATTCTCCGAATCGAACACCGCAGTGATCTGCTCGTTGCCGTCTTTTTTTCTGTATTCGGCGAAGCCCTCGATATCACGAACAGCATAGTTTACATGGGTTGCTGCGCCGGGTATTTATTTATTTGGGTACATCCAAAATACAATTCACGTAATTATCAAGGATTTTAAATCAAATTGGCAAGGTCGGGACCTTCAGGAAGAAAAGCGAGCATCGGTCCCCGTTCAACGTACGCTTCGCCGTACCCTTCCCAGCACGATGCCCTTTCGTCTCGGAAAACACTATATACGATGGGGCGTGCAGCCTAGCTATTCCAATAAAATTATTTATATGATATTTGTATGCACCCGATTTGCTGCAGCCCATGTTGCATCATTCACGGAGGGAGCGAATGGTGGTCCTCCTCTCCTCCTCCTCCTGTTCGGCTCTGCCGGCCGGCCGAGAGGTGAAGCGTTGAAGTGAACTGAACCGAACCGGAATGTGGTAATGCCGCCCCCTCCTTGGACTGCTGCTACCCTCGGGGATGATCTCTGGTAGCAGCCACTGCACATCCAACCACTAGGATTGATTGCTGCTTCGATGCATCTCTTGCCGATGAGTTCCATTAATTATTCCGTGGTGCCTAATTTCTTTTGCAAGAACGACCCCAGCTTTGCTTAATTGCTCCACCTTCATTCGGGGGAATATTAATTCCAAGGCTTGTCAAATCACTCGGCGTGAAACTGATTACCCACCTACGATGGTGCCAATACAATTGGACAAGGAGAAACAACAGCCCGTGGGAGAGTCAAATGATAGATCATTCACATTAAAAACACACCTAACAGATTTATGACAAAATCAGTTCTTACTTTGTTTTTATTATTTAAATTAAAATTTATAAAAATATTTTTATATTTTTAATAATATATTTTGATATCAATAATAAATTTGAGTATATAATCAATTAAATACTTAATAATCATTTTAACATCAATATAATGTTATCAAGCATCTAATATCATTTTTAATATTGATATCGTATTATGAAATATTTAAAGAGATTCGATGTTATCAATTTTGATATTGATATTTTATGGCCCGTTTGGTTAGAGTTTCAAATTTGATACTATATCAATATTGATATTGATAATTTTAGAGGTTGGAGTATCAATATCAAAATTGATACAAGTTGACATTTGTATCACATAATGTGCTTTGTTTTCACTACCAATTTCAAAATTAATATTACTAACCAAACACTTCTTAGTGATTACTATGAATATCAATTTTAAAATTGATAGTGATAGAGGTATCAAATAATGTTACCAAACAGGGCCTTAATCTCTAAAAATATCAATATCAATATTAATATAATATAAACTCTAACCAACCCGGCCATAAACTAGGGGATAACCCCTTCTGCAATGCAGGCCGAGTTGCGTGGGGCTGTGCGACCTGAGAATTGGGCCCCCCATATTTTAGCCCAAAAAAGAAGACAAGCACACTATGACATTGAGCAATGATCTTCTTTTTTGGGTTGAAATTTTCTTCTTCTTCTTTTTTTCCTCTGGGGCTAGGTTTGAATCTCTCTCCGCATGCAATATGAAAGAGATTTTTACTCACGAAGAATGTGTAAGATCCGCCGAGTCTATAAAAAAACAAAAATCCCTATCTATGCAAGAGACTGTCATGCAAGTGCAATGGAATTTTCATTCAAGGTTCTTTCGTTTTGAATGTCAATTTTCTTTTCTGGAATGAAATGCACGCTTCCCTACAATGCTCCGTAGATCTTATACATCCATCACAATTGCTCTCTTCACTGAAAATCCTTTATGAGGTCTAATATATAAATTTGTTTTGTGTTCCGATATTTTTACAAAACATTCGTATTTTCAAGTATACCGGAACACAAAATATATATAATTTAATAAATATCCAGGAAGACATAAATTTAAGGGGGCCAAAATTCTTCTCATGAGTTTTGGATAGCTTAAATAAAAATATTTTTTTTATTAATCTTTTTTAAATTTTATTTTTATTATATTTTTATATTTTTATTGATCGGATCCCAACAGAGTCTCAATGATCAGTTCGGTCTAGGTCAATCCAAGTCATCGGCTTGAGTCAGTTTGTGCCCGGACGAGCAATCGATTTTATTTGGACAACTTGCACAGTCATTGCGTGTGAAGTGGTCACCGATGACTGGGTCGGTTCCTGCCGAGTTCGAACTCGGGAAGAGTCATCCCGTACGAGTGAGTGGTGTTCACTCCGCCAAACATACAGGGACTAAGGGTCCGCTTGGGAACTATGTAGAAGCATTTTTTTTACTTCACCTCCATCTGAAATGTCTTCTTATTTTCTTGGTATCCTTTGAGAACCAAGTAACGTACCACAAAAGATAATTTAGAAAATATTTTAACCAGATATCCCATCGATCCTCCTCTAGGTGTTTCAAACGGAATATGAATATTAATTTTTTTGGTATAGAAATTAAAAAATTAGAATTTGTCATTGTAGCTATCAAAAATCAGGATGTGATTGGAAATCATTCAATGGAATATTCAATTTTTAATTTTTATAAAATTTTAATATATATTTATATTATTTTAAAATAAAATCAGAAGAATTATTGATGTTATTTAAAGTGAATAAAAATAAAAAATAAAAAATAAAATATTATATCAAATTTTAGTGCGACTGTCGTTGGGACGGTCCAAACTGCAGGGGGGGCTCGACCAGGTCTAATAAAAATTGCCGTGCGACCCAACTTGACCTATAATATGTTATCGACCGTCGGTAGGCAGTTGGTGAATGAGTGCGGTATATACACGTTGGGTTTTTGATTAACGAGAGAGACTGTAGTAATTAATTGTTCACGAAGAGCACGAAAAATCTTAGGTAGTTATTTGAGACTCTATTCTAAGACTCCTCACAAAGAGGAGTCATTTAATATGTTGATAATTAAAAGGTATCAAATCAATTATTAAACTACATATTAAATAATTTTTCTTTAAGTTTGCGAGTGGAGCCGACCATCTGAGGTCTCCCGCGCGCGCCCGTTCATGAATAATTGCGACTCCTCTCTCGTATGATCACATTTAGCTGGCGCCGCACTCGGTGGTGAACTCCCTAGCTAGCTCCACCGTGCCCACCGCCGCCGTGAGCCGGCGAACTTTTGCCGCCGGCTTTTGGGTGAGGACGCCGGGCGACGAGGCCTCCAGATCGGACCCTCCCCGAAGACGAAGAGGGAAGAGCGCGCACTTCCGCCGTCTTTCTTTATCATCGGCCGATTCATCCCCACGCCCGTCCCCTTCACTCTGACGGAAACGATCGTCTGCGCCTGATGCTCTGTGCCTTCTTCTCGTCTCCATACTCGATCGATCGACGGTTACCGTTCGTCGGAGGGTGAGAAGAGAACGTCATGGAATGGAACCCTTGATAAATAACGCCTACTTCTCCGGTACTTGTCTACGTCGCATACCAACGTCGGCTTTTAGAATTCCCCAAATCCCCACCATCCGTGCTTCCGTCGTCCCACAGGCGCAGCTAATTTTAGAATTGAGAGGAGTTCGCCGCCCGCCCAGTACCCACTCCACCACCGAGGAGAGAAAGGAGGAGGAATTAGCCCCTTACGTAATTCATGACGGCGGTGTGCAACCTGCTGCCGCCCTTCCGCGCGCTTGCTTGCTCTCCTTTTATGCCGCCGCTTGAGCTTGAGAGTTGAGACTCTCCTCCCCCGCCGGTTTCTTTCTCCTATCCCTCCCCGGCCGGTCCGTCTTCAGCTGGGTGCGGTGCCGTGCGTGCTTCGTCTCGGAGGCAGAGCTCCGGCGCCGGGGAGCGGCGGCGATGGACTTGCGGAGCGAATCGGCGGACTACCGGGTGGAGCTGCTCTCCCCGGAGGCGCAGCACCTCCCCGGAGCGGGCGGAGGCGTTGCCGGCGGGTCGTGGCGGCTGAGCGTGACCGACTTCAAGGTGCCCGAGTGCCCCAAGGATCCGTCCTTCGTCTCCCGGGTGCTCCTCGGTAATCGCGGTGAGTACTGCCCCCTGCTAGAACACCCTTCGAATTAATTTGGTTCGGTTTTTACGTGTTCCTCCTTTCCAAAACCGAGCAGAGCCGGAGGAGAGACGATCTCTAAATAGAATCATATATACCAGATCGATTTGATTTAAGATGAAAGATCAATTAAATATTTATATCTAGTTTTATTTATAAATAATTAAAATAATCCGAAATGTTTATGCGGTATTATTTTATTTTATTTTTTGTACACACGCAGACCATATCTTTCATTAAACAAAATATAAAGAAACCATTACAAAGCGGAGCCCATTGACCTATTAAACCGGCACCTCCTCCAAAACACATTTACGCGGTATTACACCAAGGCCACTCTGGGTGGTGCGAATGTTTTGATTAATGTTCATTCTGCCGAAAAGGGCTGATCGTATTAATATTTTCTTGGTTGTTGCTAGGTAAGCGGTACAAGATTGCCAGGTACTACAGGCAGCAAGAGGATCTGGTCAAGGGATTCGGCGAGATGGAAGCTGTAAATGAAAAGGGCTGCATGCCCAACGCCCCCTCTGAGGTATTAATCCTTTTGATCGATCATACATGTGTAAAATATAGCATACAGCGCACCAGTGGAAGTGGATATACTATTGTACTTCCTTTGAAATACCGTATATTAATTTTTTACTTATATTTCATTCTATGTGCTGCACAAAAAACATGCTATGTAACTTGACCAGCATACGATTCAAGTCATGGATACATGTACGTACCTTTTAGTTACGGAATATATGCATCTTCTTGATGTTGTAACTTTCTGCAAATAAGTTTCTACTGTCACAAAGCTAACACTTTCTTGTGTCAAACTTCCGTGCCTTTTTATGACAAATCATTTTAGAGATAAACATCCTGAATTAATCTTCTACCAGACAGCCACTAATGGTTTGTTTGGCACCATAATATTTTGGGGATAAACCTGGGTTATCCCCAAAATTTTGAGGATAATCCATGTTTATCCCAGGTTATCTTCAAGTTATCCTTATACCAAACAGCACCTAAGGCTCCGTTTGGTATTGGGATAAAATTGATGGGGACAAGAAGAAATCACTCATCATGACTATTTATCCCCATCCTATTTTGTTTGAGTTACAATATGTTTAGAGAATATCATTGTCATTATATTTGGTATGATATATACTTATTAAATTTGAAATTAATATTGGTATATATAAATTATTTGACTGTGAATATAATATTTAAAACCTATATCATAAATAATATATAAATGGTAATGCAAAACATTCAACGTACTATATGAGTTACCCATCATTTGAAAAAAAATTAGGGATAAAATATTTCATGTACTAAATGGGATGACGTATCCCTCACTTTATTCTTATTTTTTGGGATAAATCGGATTGAGTTAATCTAGGTTATGTCTAATTTTACTTGCAAAATAAACAGAAGATTGATGATAAACTAGATTTATCCATGATTATTTCTGTACCAAACATAGCCTAAGAGCATGTTTGGCAATTGTATCAAACTTCTTTATTGTTATCGAATATGAAATTGACAATGATATATAGAAATTGTTATTAAGTGTTTGAATACCAATATCAATACTGGAACTCTTAATTCTAATAAAGTAAGATATGTAATACAATGTCGATGCTGATATTCTATCCTTTACAAATATTAGTATAAAAATAAATATAGTATCACTTTTTACACACTATCGAAAACAATGCATATGATGTTGATATGGTTCACACTCGAAGATGCGTTCAAGGAAAACATAGGAGAAATGAATTCCCAGTCCGGTTAGATAATGGATCATGTTTAATTAACAGATTGTCTAGTCAGCTATACACATTTACAATAGGTCCAACTTTACAAAATTTCTCCACTTTGGAAGGACACAAGGGGCAGGTTAATGAAGCAAGAAAATTGAATAAATTCTTTTATTTGACTTATTTATCAAGTAGTATATTGATGTTCAGCGCTGAAGAGAGAACCATAAAAGTACATAGAAAAATTTATATTGATTAAGATAAGGCTGAAGATGTTCTATTCCCATACTCTTGCATGCACCATTTGATTGGTTGATTTGTATATCAATATTTTGGGACTTTTGTTTACTATAAATCATAATTATATAAAATTAAATAAAATAACATATAAATAAACAAATTAATATCGTATTATAAAGTTAAAAGTACTTAAATATCATAGCTTGACAACAAATTTATAATAACACTAGTTTGTTATCATTATCACTTAATTTTCTTCGGTGAATCAAACTTTCCTTTTGTTCAAGCTCAAATGAACCGATCTAGTTGAAGTGCAAACTCTACAGTCATAAATTCTCCATATTCCGCTTAACGTTGGTCAAGATGGGAAGTACGTAGCCTCTAAACCAAGTGCATAAGAGGAGGGAAAATAAAAGGTAAATTCGGTACATCAAGAATTAAGAGAGACCGATCGAGGGACACTCTCCGGGCGGGGAGCTCAGGTTGGAACCAGCTGGGTGAAAGTCATAGAAAGAAAGAAAGAATAAAAGAAAGAACTGCATGAATATATCGACTGCGCTTATGAAGTTTTGAAAGAAACAAATTAGATGAAAACTTAAATAAATTTGGTCAGCCGATGATATAGTTGACTTTTTCTCTATCCCCCCCTTAATAAATAAATAAATAACACCTCACCCCAATATCTAGCGCATATATATATATATATATATATATATATATATATACCGGAGAGGACAAATGATCAGGAAGTCAAGCCAAGTTTCAAAGGTCGAAGCTTTCCGTGGATGGTGGATGAGAAAACGACGACTATTATCATCGCGGTTCTTTGTGCTCTGACCCTGGATCGCCGCCGCGCACGCGCAGGAGGAGCTGAAGCAGCTGGCGAGGAGCGAAAGACTGGCGATCCACACATCGAATGCCGCGAACATGATCCTGTTTGCCGCCAAGGTCTACGCCTCCGTCGAGAGCAGGTCCCTCGCCGTGATCGCCTCCACGCTGGACTCCCTGCTCGACCTCCTCTCCGGGTTTATCCTCTGGTTCACCGCCTACGCCATGAAGCAGCCCAACCACTACAGCTACCCCATCGGCAAGAAGCGGATGCAGCCGGTGGTAAGCATGCCGAGCAATATTTGATTACCTGTGCATGCTCGGCCGTCGTCTTCTTGATTCCGCGTACCCCGTAACGGTGTGCGATCGACGTGTTTCTTCTTCTTCCTCCTCCCTAATTCCCTTCTCTCGATTATCAGGGCATCGTGGTCTTCGCCTCCGTCATGGCGACTCTCGGCTTCCAGATCCTGTTAGAGTCGGGGAGAGAGCTCGCCACCCAGGTACGTAAATTAATATTCATCGTCGAGGCTAAAGCTCCGGCCGGTCCGTCGTCGATCGCGCGGCACGCCGGCCGTGATCTGTTGATTGATCCGGCGTTGGTTGCCGCAGTCCCACCCATCTTTCGACGCGAGCAAGGAGAGGTGGACGATCGGGATCATGGTGTCGGTGACGGCGGTGAAGTTCGCGCTCATGCTCTACTGCCGGAGCTTCAAGAACGGCATCGTCCGGGCGTACGCGCAGGACCACTTCTTCGACGTCGTCACCAACTCCGTCGGCCTGGCCACCGCCGTCCTCGCCGTCCGATTCTACTGGTGGTTGGACCCCGCCGGCGCCATCTCGGTACGTACGCCGCTACGCCACAGCTCACGCCCGCCTCGTCAGCGGGGCGATTCATTCAGTTTGGTTGACGGGGATGACCCCGTGTGCGTACGTGTGCGACCGACGTGGCAGATCGCCCTGTACACGATGGGCACGTGGGCGAAGACGGTGCTGGAGAACGTGCGGTCGCTGGTGGGGCGGACGGCGCCCCCGGACTACCTGGCGAAACTGACGTACCTGATCTGGAACCACCACGAGGAGATCCGCCACATCGACACGGTGCGGGCCTACACGTTCGGGTCGCACTACTTCGTGGAGGTGGACGTGGTGCTGCCCGGGGACATGCCGCTCAGCCGGGCTCACGACATCGGCGAGGGCCTCCAGGAGAAGATCGAGCACCTGCCAGATGTCGAGCGAGCATTCGTCCACGTGGACTTCGAGTTCACCCACCGCCCCGAGCACAAACCCAAGCTCTGACGCCCCGGTGCGTCGTACGTGTGGCAGGGGAAAAGAAACCAGGAGGGAAGGGTCGATGGTGTCCACTTTGAGGTTGTATCTTCAATTTTATCATAAAAAATTATTAAACATATGATTTGATGAATTAATAAATTATATATTTAATATATTTTGTGAGAGAAACTGAAAATGAGACATCTGAGACGCGTCTCTCAAAAAACTAGCACGACTCTATCGGGCCGCTTGATCGAGAAAGCACGTGTGATGTAAAGGCCGCGGTGTATAACCACAGATGCGTTTGGCAACTTATTGGAACCCCTTCTAGACCATTTCTCCTCTGAAAATAAGTTCTTTTTTTATTTATTTTGGAAATGTCCGTTTCGCAGCCTTTCCGTATCTGTTTCCTGTCCCCTTTGAAGATAGAAGCGAGGAGGAGATATTTTTCCCTTCTGGACTTTGGTGAACTCCTCATCTGGGATTCTTCTTTGAGCCTGAGGAGTGACTGTGACAGAGGGCCTTGTGGGGGGGGGGGGGTTGCGTTGCGCCGCAGGAGGGAAAATCCCTTCTAGAAGAATTACTTCGATCAAATTACCAAACACACCAAAAGAGAGGAAGTTTTCTAAACCATTTTGGGCCAGTCAGACCTGCAAATATGTTTGGGTTGTATCATTGTATTTAAGGATTATTTTAAGTCTCGGAATATATGTAGCAAGGAATATAATCGAAACTAATTTCATCTTAGACATACTTTTTAAAATGAGTAGTTTTAAAAATCAGTGAAGATATTTAGGGTATAGACCTATAGTTTGAGATCTTATAAGAATCAAAGTGCAAGAAACTAATACTTCGGAAATATTATTATGGTTTCTATTTTGTATATATTATGTTTGATAAATCGTCTAAACTTGTATCTGTGATTGCCTTTTATGTCTTAAAGGAACACTCAGAAATTAAGTAGACTTTTCATATCCAGTGACAAATGAGAAAAAAAGGGGAAAATTAATTAGAGACCCAATTATTAAAATGAGTTTAATGAAAAACCCATTAATCAAAATCTCTTTGTAAAAAATCCAGTCAACAGAATACATGTAATGAAAAGCCCACTCCGTTCACTGCACCGTTAACTCATCGTTTCTTAATTTCTTTTTCCCCATTCTAACCCTTCGCCCCGTGACAGTCGTCGACAGAACCCCCTCCCCCGTGAGAATCGTCCCGCAGATCCCCGGGAGAACCTGGTTCACGCGGCGGACCGAACTTCTTCCCGACGGCGGATTCGCGAACCATCAGTTTCCGCGACGAAGCTTCTTGATCCATCAACGGCAAACCTTCTTCCCGACGGCGGCGAACCTTGCACGACGATGTCTTCTCGAACCCTAGCTGTTCGAGTGGCGGACCGAGCATCTTTAGATGGCCATGCTCTGCCACACCGACTCTGCCAAGTTCTGCCTCTGCGACCGGCACCCATGCGGCCAATGCCCTCTCCCAGAAGCACCTACGCTCCCAGATCTGCAATTACTGCGGCTTCCAACCCATTGCCATCCGGTGCGCCACCGATGGCCTCGCGCTCTGCCATGGGTGCGGCCCGGGGGCACAGGCGTGTGCGTATCCGCCGCTGTCTCCCATGATCGTGCCCCCGTCGAGGCCTTCTCTGGTTGCCCCTCCACCCTCGAGCTCACCTCTATTTGGGGCTTTGACCTCACCCAAAAGGTCTTTGACATGGTTGTCTCGTTCCTGCCAGTGTCGGTGCCGGAGCTGGAACTCGAGCCGGCAGCACTGATCTCTGGAAGGTTACATTTGCGGATGGATGTTTCCTTTGTGTATTTTGCAAAAATTTTCTTTATGTACATGAGGAGAATGTTATTGCACGTAAATGTTGGAAGTAATGTAGGAAATTTTCAATTTTTGGATGATGATTCGTTTTGGACAAAGATTTTTTTCATTTTAATTTTTTTTCTGATTTTTATCTAAACAAATAAATTTGGAATGTATTTTTTACTTTTAGGAATTTTTCTATGTTTAGGAGAGATAGATTTTATTTTTCTTGATTAGTTTTTTATTTTTATGAAAATTTTCTCATATATAAGACTGGTCATCAATGTCAGGTCTTAAAACATGTGTTCCCCCCCCCTTTGAAAAAACATAGGGGTATAAAAGACTTTTTATGATCTCATCTAACCTTTATCATTCATTCTGGGGTGGGAGTTATAACAAATTTTTAACTTGGGTTTCTTGTTAAAACAATTCTAACGGTGGATGTTTTGTTAAAGTGACAATTGTAAATTGGGTCTCCTGTTAAATTCTCCAAAAAAAAATGTTTAGTGTAAATGCAAAACTTAGTGTTTTGAACTTTGATTTGATTTGATTTGTTTGAATTAGGTTTGTTGTTTAAGATTTGTTTTTGTTTAGGTTGGGGATTTTTAATAGGGTTTGAAATTTGATGGATGTTCATTTTTTATTTAGTTTCTGATTTAGTTGGGTTTTGCATTTGAATTTTTAGATTAGGGGATTTTCAAGATTTAATTTGATTTAAGACTTAATGTCTTTTAGTTGAGTGATTTGGTTTGGATTGATTTAAGTTTGTTTGAGATTGATTTTGTTTGGAATGTGTTGGTTTTATTGGTTCGTTTTAAATTGGTTGTTCATTTCTTATTAAGATTTGTTATCTTGATGATTTGACTTAGATTTTGATTAGGAGTTTGTTGCCCTTTTGGTTTGAACATTTGTTTTAAGTTTGCTTTGATGCTATCATCCCTTTTTTTAGTGCATTTTTTTTATTTGAAGTTACAGATGTTAGTTGAGATTCTGGAAGTCTCTTTTAAGTTTGGGAATTCAATTTGATTTTTATATCAATTTTGGAATTGGATTTACGTTGGATGAGTTTAATTTGGATTGATTTGATTTTTTTAGGGGAAGTCTAAATTCCAAATTCGGATTCCAAGTGTTGACGGTATAGATTTTTATTATTTGAGATTTTGGATTTATTGAATTTTGACTTTGATGTTTTGAGATTGAATTTCATATTTGAGAATTATTACTTTTTGATTTAAGATTTCAGATTTAAGAAATTTTGAATTTAATATTCAGAATTCATTCTTTTTATTTAGGTCCAAAAGTATAGAAGTTGGAATTGAATCGATTTAGACCTCTTTATTGTCTAAGAAGATGAACTTAGTGAACTTGGTGCTCTGAGATAAGGAGTTGGTGAATTTGTTGAGTTGAGATGTGAACTCAATCGTATTTGAATTTTGAAGTTGTTAGTTTTTTTTTTGGTTGGACATTTTGGATTTTGTTGTTTTGTTTTTGTTTGGTTTCAGTTTTATTTATTATTTTTATTACCGATTGGATTGCCCCTTTTTGTTATTATTTATTATTTTGGTGTTTACTGTTTGACATATTTTTTATTTTAAAATGATTGAACTTTTCATTGTTTGTAGCGTCTTTTATTTATTTTTAACGTCTTTTGACTTATTTTTGGAACTTTTATGTCTTATTAAGTTATTGTGAGACTTATTGGTCTTGTTTGATTGATTTATTGGTTGATTTTTTGTTAAAGATGACAATTCAGGTTTTAGATTGGGAAATTAAGGTGCCTTGTTTAGGTTCTCAACCATCTTTTCAGATTTTTTTTTATTCTGAGAATTGTGATATGAAATTCTCATATTTAATTTCTGATGATAAACTTAGGTGATTTAATTTGATTGTCACAAGATTCTTTTTTTTATTTGAGTTTCGGGTTTAAAGATTTCAAGATTGAGATTTCTTGTCAATCTTCATATATGATTTTGCATATTTTTGAATGATGATTTCTTATGTCATTTGCATTCCCTTAAATCTATGGGGGGGCTCCCAAAGTTCTCACTGACAAAAATGATATGCAAAATTCGAAATTTTCATTCATTGACAAATTCGAATGCAAATTACATGTGGGAGACATAAAATGTCATATTTCCCATTGATGAATTTTCCTTAGTCCTTGATGGACATAGGATGATCTTTCCTCGGTATATTTCTCTCATTTTTAATTTAAGGGAAAATTTTGGCATGACCTCCCCTTAAATTGATGAGATATACCTCCCTTAGTAGGTGGAGTTTGATACTCCCTACTTCGGGAGAAGGATCGGTAGAAGATGGGAACTTACCCATTTCCCCGTCCAGGATCAAACACGCCGGGGACATGCCCGAGTGCCCGTCCTTTGAGGTAACCTATGTGAAATAGGCTAGCTCTTAAGTGATTTTCTTTTTGTGTTTCAGATTTGATTAAGATTTTTGTTTTTCAGGCCATGGCCGGCCTTAATTCTTTCCTTGTCTTCATGTTTTGGCCCTGTCAGGCCTTGGGACACTTCGCCAAGGCAAGGCCCTCTTGATCTTGATGATCTTGGCGGATGGGGCCTTGGCAACTTTTGAAAATTCTTGCAGAATCTGGCCTTGGCGGATTTGAAATCTCTTGCAGGATTTGGCCCTGACAGCCATGAACAATCCTTGCAGAATCTGGCCCTGGTGGCCTGATTGAGCTTCATTGGGGCCCAGGCGGCCTTAGCAGGTTTTGACAAACCAGGCCCTGGCGGCCAGCTCCTCAGTAATTTGAGAGAGACCCTAGTAGCCAGCTTCTTCTCCTTCTATAGGTGATGAAGCAAGGGCAGGAGGCAATGGCAGAAAGGGGCCCTGGCGGCCTGTTTTGCAGCATTATGAGGAGGCAGCATCGTGACAGCATGGAAGGGCTCCAGCTGCAGCAGGAAGGGGAGCACAAGGAAGCTTGCTTCGCCCTCTTCTTCTCCATGTTCTTCAACAGTTGCATCCATCCACAGGTCTTGGAAGGGAAGGCAACAACATCCAGGACTCCATCGACATCCTCATCTTCCTCCGTGAGCAAGATATTTAGGGTATAGACCTATAGTTTGAGATCCTATAAGAATCAAAGTGCAAGAAACTAATACTTCGGAAATATTATTATGGTTTCTATTTTGTATATATATTGATAAATCGTCTAAACATGTATCTGTGATTGCCTTTTATGTCTTAAAGGAACACTCAGAAATTAAGTAGACTTTTCTTATCCAGTGACAAATGAGAAAAAAAAAGTGGGTAGGATGTCTGACGAGTTTTATAATAATTTATGAAGTTGTCTTTTTAATTCGAACTTAATTTCGTCAAACAAACAAGAAGTCAAATCTCAGGCAGCTTGGTTAGAATATCAAACATAATTTTCGGTCCACCCAAAATTATGATAATACGCACACAACTGGGTCTAGTTGGCAAGTACATGACGGGGATATTTTAGTCAATCTCTTCGAGGCCTCCGGCTACGCCGCCAGATCTAAGCGTAGATCGATGCCGAGCATGTTTCCGCCTACCCTAATTCCTCTGTGTCGTTCGTACTCCTCCGTCGCAGCGGAGCTGGAACTGCTACACGTCGGGCTGTGCCCCCGGTTATCGGCCGTGTGGCGGCGGCGGCTGTCGCTGCTGCTGCGGTGGAGGATCTGCCGTCGACCACAGTGGAAGGGTTCAAAGCCCAACGTCAGTTCCAGCTCGATCTCGTTACCGTCGGCGCGTCCCGGATCTGTATTCCCGCCGCCGGCATCGACGCGGCTCGTCACCATCGACGCCTCCTCCGCCGTCTCCACAGACGCCATCGTCACGCTCTCCCCGTCGCCATCGCAGAGACCCGTCCCGCTGCCCACGGGGCTCCGCCCGGGGCTACTAGGCTGGTTGCGGTCTGGAGAGCGATCGGCTTCGACGGCGGAGCGGTGGCGCTTCGCTCGGACGGTTCCCCGGTCGCAGAGCTGATCTTCCTCGCGTCGGGGACGCTTGAGGTTGCCCTTGCGAGTACGGTCGAGGTCCTGCGTCGCGGCGGCGGCGGCACCGACGTCCCCCTTGGCGACGTGCCGAATGTCGCAGGACGACGCCTTGGGCAAAGGTGGCACCGGGCCGGCGGCGGCGCCCGAGGGGGCTTGGGTGATGGGGGCGCCTTTGAGCACGGCCTCCACGGCGGCCTGGCAGAGCTGCCAGCTCCCGGACCAGAGGAGTCCCGTGGCGCCGTGGACCGGGTTAACCATCCTCCCGCACGCCTCGTACAGCAACGAGCGGAAGATCGCTACATCACAATTAAAAGGAGGAAGACCAGTCAGAACACTTTACTTTCGATGGTCGGAGGGAGGAAAGGGGCCGGGGTGAGGGCCATCATCAAGGTTCCGAGATTGTGGGTCTCTTAATTACCGGGTCGGAGGTGCTCCGGGCCGGCGTCGATGAGGTTGATGAGGCCGGCGCGGCCGTAGAACTTGGCGAGGAAGACCGTGGCGTGGGCTTGCGACTGCGGGCTCTTGATCCACTGCAGGCACGGCCGGATGCTGCAGCCGTCCGTGCACCCCTTGCGCAGCACCCGGCAACCGCTGCAGCTCATCCTCATGGCTATCTTCTTCTTTCCAATCCTCCCACTCCGGCCGTTCGGTCACCGCCGCATTCTGCAAGAACCGGGTGTCTCTTATATATACAGGGAGAGCGGCGGAACGTGGACGGATGGAGAGTGGTGCTCGGCCGGAAGCGCGGATTCGATGGACGGGAGGAGAACCCGGAAAGCGGCGGCCGGCGGTTTGGAAGAAGCGCCGACGGGCGGATTTGCGTCGTCGCGACCCCGAAGACGGCAATTTCCTCGTAAACAAATCAGGAATTTCGCTTACATTATTCTGCCCTGGCCCCGCACCACTTGATCGATTGATTGATGGAAGGAGGGATGGACCGATCGAGCGTGCCCATGCCATTCCCGGTTTTCTGGAGTCTGCCGCCGGTTTCCTCTCTCTTCCGGTAAGCTGGAAGGTCGGAACCGGAACGGTGGGCGGCGCCGGCGGTTTCCGGCGGTTCCATCCCTTCGAAAGAAAAAAAAAATTCCGGCGGAGGCGACAAGTTGTGAGGGTGGGGGCGGCGCCGTCGTCACGCGGGACGCATGGCGGGAGTGCCGCCGTTACGCCCCGGAAAGTGGCGGCGGTTTCCAGCGCTGAGCAGGTGAGGAACGGGGGAAGGTGAAGGCCGACGGCCTCCGCGCGCTCCGGGGTCTGTGGGGGGACGGCCGGCAGCGGCGGCTCTGGTTCTTCTGGTTGTCCCGCAATCTTATCCCGTTAACTTCGTTTATTATACAAGTAGTAGTAGTTAATATGTTCAGACTTTTTAATATGTTTGGACGATTATAAAATAACTTATATCATTTAATAATGACATATAATATGTTAATCATACATTAACATGTCGTAACATGTAATAATTTGTAATATAGATATTTTTCAATGATATTAAATATACGTGGTACACCGTAATCAATGCATTTAATACACTGCGCACATATTAATATATACTGTATTAGCAACAATATCGAATCGTATATAAGTATACACATATTTATATTACTTCCAGTAATATTTATATAATTTATAATAGCATAATTAAATAAATTATAGACAGTGTTAAATATTTTATACACTATGCATATTTTTATTTGAATATATGGGTTCAATATATTTTTGTGCTCTATGATATATTATATAATATTTAAGTAAATTTTACGTAAGAGAAATGGTTGTATTTTTTATTAAAAATCGATAGCAGACCACATTTACTCTTTTTTTTTGAAAGAGAGGTGTTCTATTTAAAACAATTTCTCCGGAAAGGCACTTCAATAAAAATCCTTTTTTATTTCAAGGGCACCAAGGGGCTGCTGTTTGGTACAAGATTCTTTATCTCCGTCCCCCCTCCTCTTGTGGCGGAGTGGGACACCTTCGCCCGACAGGGCGTCTGATCTCGGGTTCGAACCCGACGTGTTCATCCCGTCGTGGGTGGCTTCCCCGCGCAGAATTACCACTGCGTCATGTCCTAAAAAAATCTTTATCTTCAAAATAATATGATTCTAAATCAAAAGTTAAATATTTTATTAAGTCAAATCAAATATTACCGTGCATGCACTCTCATTTTTCACGAATTTTCTCTTTTTTCAACTCGTTGTCTACGGGGCGAAGGTAGGATCGTTCCAAACCCAGCTTACGGTCGGCCCCAACTCAGTTGGACGCGACCCCGTTCCAGCGAATCTGACCGAGTCGAGCCCGCCGATTCCAGCCCAAGAGCGACCGAGACAGAAACCGGGGAACTTTGTTTCTTTGTCATCAAACGTTTGAGTCATCATTTTTTTTTTTTACCAGAGATGCGATATATAAAACGGCCCATCATCTGGTCGGTCCAGATCGGACCCGATCCTTCCTCCCTGCCTGCCTTGGATGGATGAGGATGACCTCACCTGCCCTCTCATTCGGAGGGCGTTAACAACGGATGGAGATGGTCGCCGCCGCTGGATGCGAAAAACAGCCGACAGACGCCGCCTCAAAGAAAGCAGTATCCTGATATATATATACACAAATCTATTTACATATATAAATAAATGCATACATAGATTATACGCATACAGACACACCGTCTTGTCGCTTGACGGAGGGGAAGCTGGAAGAGGGCCCAAAACCAAAAGAAGGGATCTTGCGGCGGGTTGAATTGGATCATGGTGGCCGGTGAGGGGTTTGGGAGAAAGAAGATAAATCCGATCAGCTTATGTATCCGTCTAGACTCTAGGATCATCTGAATCGAAAAGGCATACACCCAATAGGGGAATTCACTCTTTGGCTCAACCGAACAAATCAAAATTTGATTTGGACTAGATACGGATCAAAGAATATTGTTTTTTAAAATTTTAAAATAAAATAATTTTTTAACTTTATCTTCTCTCTATTCTGGATTATATTCGAATCTTCACGCTTAGTGTAGATCGTGAGATTTTACATATAAGTGGAGCTCTGGGTATATCGTGATTTGGAGACAAGATGGAAGTTTATGTTTTGAATCGAAATAAACGAGTTTTGTAATCTTTTATGTTTGTGTATTTTATTTTTTATTTTTTTTATTTCGATTCATGTTCGGACCTTGTGGCGTGATCAGTTGCCTACCTTGTATAGGCATATATCTTTTTTTATCTTGATAAAATATACTTCAGATCAAATCAGATCAAAGTAAATGGGTTCTAGATTCTGCAAAAGGGGCTCGAGGGTAAGATGTACCGCAGGGCAGGAGCTCTCCTGCAGCGACGCCGTCACACTTGGAAATATCACATGTAGGGTGCACTCCTGAGAGATCACAACACAGACCGCACGCTTCTAAAGGATAGGCCTTCCTTGTTTTAAAACGGTAGGTACACCTTTGTTTATTTTACAAGATCTTTCTACTGCTCCGAACGAGGACATGGAGTTGGGGCGACGACTCTCGATGGGCCAGCTCGAGTCAGTCGACCCGATCAACTATCGGGTTGGATCTACACTATTTAAACATTATAAAATTATTTAAAATAAAAATATTATTATTTTAGTTAAGATATATTTTGAATTTTTTATAAATTTTTATAATCAATATAAATCATAAAATATTAAAAACTAAAATTTTTTGAGATGTCAATTTCAGCCTTGCCGCTCCTTCCAGTGGGGTCGGAGAAATAAGAGTGAAATGATTGGTTAAAAAACTGACCAAGTTGACCGACCCGACCCGGCTCCATGCAAAGCATGGCATGAATACTTTGAAATCAAGCGTTCCCAGCCTGCACCGTTGCATTTTTTGCTCAGTACAAGGCAATGAGATCGGGGCGAAGTCGTGGTGGGAGGGTCATCACTCATCACCCTGCGCCTCAGCTACCGGCTGGTACCAAGCTGACAAAAACCCCATAGCCATAGCACACTAAGTTTATTCTGTCCCAAATGAAATCAGACTTCGAGTCGAGTATCTAATGCGGTGGTATTCTTTTGTAATGAACATTTACAGGCCCCACAAGTGTACAGGCATGGCTGCTCGTATTTTATTTAAGATACACATTTTAGCACAACATTCAGTAGGACACATCAGCGTCAAAAAAAAAAAAAACTTTGCTCGTCTGAAGCCATAAATGTACGATTTTCTCCTGCAAATGGTGCAGCGACGAACCACAACTCTCAGACTGACGGCCCCGCCCTTGAGATAAAGTTATCGGAAATCCAGGCAACACACTGGCCGGCAGATCAATGTATCAGGGGCACCTCTTTGTTGATGAGTAGCTTCACGTGTAACGGCATACTGTTCATCATTCAATTGCACTTTCCACACTTGTGAGAGATGGATCAGTTCAACAACCACCGAAAAGATGCTAGAGTGGGTTCAAGTTAGATTGAAATCCACCAGCGTTTTGAGTCTCCATTTCGAGAAGCATAAGAGATTTTTGTCTTTGGTATCGATTCCTCTTAGCTGCAATAGCTGAGAAAAAAGTACAAAGAGAGAGGAATGTCAACCAACAGTCACAACGACCATAATGAGTAGCTCTAATAGATGTTTAACAGATAGCATCTAACAGGTAGATGTCTAAGTACGTCTGAGTTCGAGCCAAATGGAATGACTTTCCTTGATATTTAGCCAAAGGATTAACTGATCAGGATCAGCTCCTAGATCAGTCAGGTCAATCCGAGTGAAGAAAAAAAAAGTGATCCAGAATTGGCTGGATGGCTTCTTCCAAAACTTGAAAAAAAAAATGAACATAACAGAAAAATGAAAAAAGAATGTTCTGCTGTTGATTCCGGATCAACCCTGCATGGATCAAGGTCAGATCACCAGGGAGGCAGCCGATCACCCCGGTTTGGTCATGAATCTGTCCGGAATCAGCTGATCCAAGCAAGGCTAACCTGTTCGTGGTGGAAGTTGGATCGGGTCAGCATCTGCCAATCCCGATCTAGGATTAACCAATCCAGCACAGAGGCACGTAAAAGGTCTATAGACTAAAAATGGAAAAACTTTGGCACATGTTCAACATATGACAAGGAAAAGACAAACAAGAGGAAACATAAATTTAATAGAATAACAAGATGAGATATAGCAGTAGTAGCATTTGAAAGAGATTCAACATATATAATGTCACTGTTACTGTATCACTATAAAAGTTGCCTGTCTGCATTGAAGAAAACATGGAAATCATACTTACACATTAGGTCCTGGGAAGGAGCAAAATCATAGTCATTTTTCCTCCTCTTCTCGTATACGAAGTATAAGACCAAGAGAATAATACAAACAATAATCCCACATGACACAGCTATTGCAATTTTGCCAGCATCAGAAAGACCACGTTTATTCCAAAATAGAGGGCAGGCTGGCAATGTGGGTACTCCGCATAGACCTTTATTACCTGATAAACTGAAAGAACACGTCATTTTATAGAGTGCAATATGTTGGACAATATACCTTCCCAATGTGTTTCAACAAATATGCTAATGAACATGCATCATTAAGCAAACACAGAATAACATGTATACTAAATAAACTTTAAGAGGCAAGGTATAAAAGTTTTTTTACATAAAAAATGATAATACAAGCTGAATGGATGTTTATCGACTAAATTCAAGAGAGATGAATGATAAAATAATCTTACTCACTGAACTATCATCTATCAATTTATAGAAGCAAAGACAACAAATTTTATTCATATATGTTAAAAAAATTCTGGAAGTAAAAACGATTCAAGATATAACAATAACAAAACAGTAATATAAGTGAGTCTTAAGGTAAGCTTTACGTGTCACGACCCGGAAAAACACAATACACAACCACAACTACGCAGCGGAAAACTCACAACGTCGTGACAGTGGGAGAAATCCATCACTCGGATTTCATAACCCAACAAGCATGAATCAACTCTAAACACTAAATCCATACTTAAAATCACAAAATCTCAACATAACTTTATGGCCCATTTGGTTAGAGTTTTAAATTTGATACTATATCAATATTGATATTGATAATTTTAGAGGTTGGAGTATCAATATCAAAACTGATACAAGTTGACACTTGTATTACATAATATGCTTTGTTTTCACTACCAATTTCAAAATTGATATTACTAACCAAACACTTCTTAGTGATTACTAGGAATATAAATTTTAAAATTGATAGTGATAGAGGTGTCAAATAGTGTTACCAAACAGGCCATAAACAATGAACAACCAAACACTAATCCAAGTTCATTCACTAATTCTAACTAAAAGAAAAAGAAACAACTAGACATAGCTCGACCACATATCAACCAACAAGTTCTAATCAAGCAACCTATCAAAAGAAAAAGATCTCTATGCCTCAACTCCAGGGGATGCTGGTTCCTCCACAGGCTCCTCTTGAGCCTCCAAGTCAAGTTCTTGATCTCCAATACCTGCTGAAAAAATTTATCCCACAACGGGGTGAGTCCGGGGACTCCGTAAGATTTACACCCGTTTCCCGCCAATCGGATACTAATATATAAACATGCAATGATAGATAACATATTTAAATTGAGATGTAAATACAAACATATAGAATGTCTTCTATATTAAGCTCTCAACTCATATCCAAGCTATGAATTAATTTGAAGAAAACAATTATGCCAATGCTATACACTTCTAGACCAAACACACAAGAACACACAAACTAGTCAACTATCATCTAAATGACCTCAAGACTTAACTTAACAAGACCAAACTAACATAGGATAGATCTGATTTTTCTAACTTAAACATGGATTAGCACCTATACATGACATGCAATTAACACAAATTCATATTACTTTCAAACACCTAGTCAAATAACAAGGAATTGGCCATCTTGCTTCACATCACATGTACAAATGCATTCACCAGCTCTAATATATATAGAAGTAATATATACTAAGCTAGCCCAAAATGCACCTAGGCAGTGGTGACACCAAGGGAAAAACCGCGGTAATCCGGGATCTGTGGGAAGGTCGGATTCAACTAAGTGACCCGCTGCTCACGGGCAATTGACTAAAATAGGTTGGTGAGGCCTTCATAACATGCCGTAACAAGAATTAATAACAAGTTTCAAATAATGACATACATGATGCACATAAGACATAAACATGACTTTCTAGTATCTTTCATGCAAAACAACTTATTTTACCACAAACTAGACAAGACTTGTGCTAACCAACCTGGCTGACATATCTAAATCAAACCTATACCAAACTTGGCCATATGCACATAACCACACCATGCATGACATACTACGTAATCTGAAACTAAACTAACCAAAATTTACATGACTTACATACATGAAATGACAAACCGAACTAGACATACTTAATTACATATGCAAGACATTTAAACTAAATCAAGCTTGGCATAAACTAAACAAATTAAATTCTGAGATAAATCAACCACAATCTGAGCCAAATAGGTTCTAAAAGGTATGATTTGAGGATCCATGATTTTTCAAAATTTACACATAATTATATTTCAATTCTAGGTCCAAACTAGCATATATTCATATACATAACTAACATTAGATCAAAACTAATGAAGAATATTTCTACCCATCCAGAATCAAGCTAAACATGTTCCATAGTATACAAAATAGCAATTTCAAGTTCCTGGTTTCAATGATTTTTAAGAAGAATCACTAATCTTAGTCCAAAGGTTAAACTAGTTAAATCAAGGTCCATAAGTTAAATCATGCATATTTTCTAATCAAAATGGGATCAAATAAATAGACGAGCTTGAGAAACCTACCTGGAAGCTCCTGTGAATTTTTCGGATTTTTCAGAATTTTCATGCTATTTTTCTGGCCTCAAATCTAATTTCCGGATTTATTCATTCCTAAAATCAGAAAAATCTTAACCAGCGTCGAACCGGGCGGTTCGACCGGCTGAACCGGGCGGCTGGACCCGGGGGGGCTGGCCGGCTCGACCGCGTGCTCGCGACGGCAGCACGGCGGCGCTCGCGACGGCGAGACACGGCGGCGGGGCGGCTGGTGGAGCTCGCAGCGGAGGAGGCTGCCGGCGGCGCTCGACGGCGAAGGCCCTGGTCCTCGGCGGTGACGGCGAGAGGGAGGCTCGCGGCGGTTCCGGCGGGAACAGGGGAGGTCCGGCAACGGCGATGGTTCGCGGCGGCTGTCGAGGGGGGGGGCTAGGAACGACGACGAAGGGGAGGAGGAAGGAGGGCCGAGGGAGCTGATGATGGCAGGGGGGCGCGGTCGACGGCGCACGCAAGGTGGAGGCACGGCGGCGCTAGCTTCCGACGGCGGCGGCGATCGCGACCGCGACGGCAGACGAAGAGGGAGGGGGAGGATTCACCGGCGCGAAGGAGGGGGGGAGAGGGAGACCTCGCAGGGGAAATTTATACATGTCGGGAGGGGGGAGAGGAGAGTCCGAGTGGGAGAGGGGGGAGAGAAATCCTGCGAGCGGCGGTGGCGGGGGAGTCCGGGTGGGAGGGGGAGTCCGGCAGCGGCGGCGGCGGGAAGAGTCCGGGAGGGGGAGGGAGTCCGCAGAGTTTTTTTTTTTTAAATAACCAGATATTACATTACGGTTTAATTTGAAAGAGAAAACATTAAAATATTATATTCCTCACTGAACTATCTGATATGGGATATCTAGGAATGAAAATAAGGATTTAACACAATAAAAAAGACAAATATTCAGAAATGGTAGACAAAGACAGGCATAAAACGGCACTAGAATAAGTGGTGAGTAACGTGGCGAAAGAACCTGAATTTGTTATTGTAGGGAAACTGACTTTCGTGAGACTAGAATTGCTTTCTCATGGATAACTTGAACAGTGAGTCAGAGGAATGGATGGAGTTGGTTTAACCTCGCGCACATTAATCTTGAACTACATAGTAAAATGAGTCTCTTTTTGACCCGAAGAAGTAAACCATTTTATCATAACCTATCTCTATTTAAGACAAAATTGATGAATAAGCATAAAAAATGCTCATTAGTATGAAAAATATAAATTCCACACTGAAGCTACAACTATGTCCTACAAACCTTACAGGCTTCAAAGTTCAAACAACCAAGCCAGACGAGGTGGTAAATCAGCAAAACATCATGTTTACCTCAACACAGACTATGCATTGTACATTCTAGTAAATGGCTATATTGTTACTTCTATCTCACAAGAACTCTAAATCGGGAGCATAAACCTACAAGAATTCAAGTTTATCGACCACCTAAGATAATGAAAATGTGCTTACTTGTTGATAACCCAAGTATCCAACAACATTTCGGACCATTAGTGTGAAAGATAGTATCACAAGCAAATGGATGAAGAACATCTTGCGTGAGCATTGTGGGCAATAGCAAACCTTTTAAATATCAACTTGCAAGAAACTTGTAGATGATGCAAGAATGGCGATGGTTATGAGACCAACTGATACAATTCAGCAAGCACCATTTACCTATTCAACAGGGTCCTTTCTCTATTGCTTTTAACGTTTTCTATCTGCTTATAATGATCCAATTTTATATTTTAGGTTAAACCCACCATAGCAGAGATGATCATTTTTTTTATATATCCAGAGAACTCGGATCTTACCAGAATGAATCATAGGATCCCAGACTACTCCCTGTTAGGAAAGGACAATATAACAAGATAAAAGTGCAGCGGAGTCCCCAGGAATAATTGCAGATTCAATACTTACACACGAACCAATCTCATATTTATGTAAATACAAAAACTAAGAAGTAAGTTGGCCCTCAAGCAATCCCACAAGGAACACCAAATTTATGTGGTTCGGTAAGGTTGTTTTCCTAGATCCATGGAGAGAATACAGAGAATCACTATGATAAAGAGAGTAAAAACAGAGAGAGACCTTACAATTACATGAACAGTAGCCATCTCCAGAATAACTTCCAAACATATTCCCAAATAATTTCTCTAGACAGTACTTCAGAAACCGACTAGCACCAGAAGACGAAAAGACTCAGATAGAATAGACCGAGTACTTTCCCAAACACTATTTTTCTACTCATTTAGTCCTTTAACTGATGGGAAATTAATATGGGCTTCTTTTTGAGTTTTAGTTTATTTTAGTCATTAAGAGCATGTTTGTAAATACCTTTTTGTATAGGGATCCACATGTCAAACATTTTCCCTATAAATGGAGCATATCATGTACTCCTGTAATCAAGAAAGAAATATAAATTTTTGGAAGACCAGTGTCCCTTAGGGCTGGGGGCGCTACCCCACTAGTGTCTTCTCTCTTTTTCCCCCTGTTTGGCCAAGGGCCTTCCCTCTCTTCCCAGTTTCCAGCTGAGGTGGCCTTCCTCTCCCTCTTTTATTCCCCAATCAACCTCCATGCCTTCTGCACTCCTTCCCATAGTTGTCAAGGCGACCAAGGCGACACAGTACCGCCTTGGCGATAAGGTGAGGCGTTAGGTGACGCCTTTTTTATATAGTACAATAGATAAAATAACAAATATATATGTAAAAAATGATGCAAAATAACTTTGACACCATGCAAATCAATTAATAATGTGGGAAGTGCATAGTTACATAGACTAAATAACTTGACAAATTAGTTAATTTTACTATTTAAATTCTATTAACTATTAGTAAACACTTAAGAAATTATTTAAGCATAGCAATTTTTTCATCAAAATATTAATTTATAGTCAAATTAACTATTAGAACTAGTTGTTTTTACTCCAAAACAACTTAATTATGTGATATTGACACTTAATTAGCATTATTTATTATTAAAATATATAAAATAGTTATTTAAGGCAATGGGCTCTGGGGGCACCTTGTCGCCTAGGCGACGCCTTGAAAACAATGCTCCTTCCCCACTGCAAGATCCTATTCCTTCATTTGACAGCATCGGATTCATCCAATATGACCCCTGTTCAACAGATGTTCGCTGATCAATCTGCATAAACAGCCAGCAGCTTTCCAGTGTTTCCGGGGGGAGTCATCCAGAAGCTGGGAGGTCACCATCTTCCCACTGCCAGAGTAGCAACAATCGGGATTCTCTTCCATCACCAGGAATATTCAAACGCGTTGTCCCGACATCACTGCTTTGATGTCATGGCCCCATCACCCAGTTCAAAGAATCTTCCTCTGTTCCGTCCATGCTGCAAAAAAACATGCTCGCCGCCTGAAGTCACCCTCTCAAAGCCAGTGGCCCATCCGATATATCTGGCAGTTTCCTCCACCCCTGCAGGGCATCTGGCAATCCCCAGAGCCACTGTTTTGCAAATCTCTGTTCCCTGGAGTTGCCACATTCATTAGATCCATTCGAGCCATTGATGTTGTCATGTGCCTGCAGCTGTGTTAAGATTGAGGCGAGCACACACTCCCCTCCACCGTACATGTCCTCCTTTATCCTCTCCAGATCCACCACCGAGCCTCAGCAGGTTTCCTCTCACTCTCAGCCCTTCACCCTGCCGAGACTCCTCCTGTATAGTCTTCTCTCCCTATTCTTCCACCATTCCCTCCTCCCTCTGTAACATGGACCTGACACACTCGCCTGCTCACAAGCACCCCTCACGTGTTTTCTTTTTTTCTCCATACCCAGTTAAGCCCCACAATCACCTCCAGATTCATCAACAATGTCCTTCCTGCTGCTGCCACCGTCCTGCATCCTGCCCATTTCTTACAGCGTGCCCCATCCCTTTAATGCTCCTCCACCTTCAGTCACACTGTCGATGCCACACCTGCCCTGTACAAAGCCTCCGTACATCACCTTCTTGCAAAATTGCCACCCACACAGAAACAATCTACTATCTCTTGCCTGACTTTCTTAGCAAAGCATCGCTTGCTTGACCAAGTTCCTTAGAGAGAGTTGTCTAGCACCTCTATTTACCTACCCAAAGCATGCCATAGCACAAGAGAAAGTTTCTTTTCCTTACCTGCTCCTTCCACCTATACCGCAGTTGAAGCACCTAAAAAAAGAATTTGGTGTCTTTCTGGTCAGTAATGGAAGCAATTATCATGTAATATGTGTGAGGTGTACTGATGGGGACATATTTTGAATATTTTGGGTTTTCCTTTTATTTTTATGTCCATACGTGGACAAGTCTGTAAATAGGGAACTTAGGGGGCTTTTATTAAAATCTGTCCATCCTCTTTATAAGAGGGTCCGATGTACATAGTTCAATACAAGTGATAGACAATTTTTGGAAGCCCTTCGGGCCTTGGTTTCTCCCTCGTAGGGGCTGCGGCCCCATTCTTCCCCACCTCCGGCATGAGGCCGGCTTCTCTTCACCCCCAGGAAGGACTCCCGGTCTCCCTTCCACCCTCCAAGCACGGCGAGGTGCGCCGATCTTCTCCCCCCTCCTCATCCTCCGGCCTCCGTGCCGTTCCCCTCTCTTCCTTTTCCCCCTCCTCGGTTCCCCTTCAACATGGAGTAGATCGAAGTTGCTGTCCGTCTATGATACCACCGGCAGGCCGGCAACCAGCGATTCCCGGAGCATTCTCAGCAGGTCCACTTCCGGACCGGACTGCGCAAGGTCTTCAGATCAGCTCCCCGATGCGGATGAAGAAGAAGAAGAAGTAGAAGTAAGAAGAAGAAGATGGTGAAGCGGGAGGAGGATCCGGCGATCCCCGGATCCCCCTCCCTCCGCGGCTACCTCCCTCGAGCGGCTGCCTCCCGACGTCGAACCCCCCCCCCCCTTGGACTCCCTCCGCTCCGCCGCACCTTCCTGCTCTGGCCGGACAGAACCACGGCATCGGGACCGTCCGCCAGCGCCCCTGCACCCGCCGTCTGCACACGGCCCCGTCCGGACGACGACGGCATCGCGAAGCCCCGCGAGGACGACGCGGGCACCTCCGCGCTGCTCTGCCCTTTTTGTTGCGACCTTCACGCGGGCGGGAGCCTACCGCCGAGATGACGCCACGGCGACGGGCGTCGACGGCGCGTGGCCGGCCACGCGACCACCCGGAGGCGAGCGAAGACGCTGACACGACCCCCACGCTCGCCTCTGCGAGCGCGGCCAACGCGCGCGGCCGGCGCCGGTTCACCCGGTCGCCGGTTCTGCAGCCCAGACCGGCCAACCGGCCGGTCCAACCCGGTTCGACCGGTTCTGACCCGGTTCACCCCCGGTTCAGGCCGGTTCAGTGCCTGAACCGGCCGGTTCAGCCCGGTTCAGGGCATTTTGAGCCGGTTCAGGGTGTTGTGGGCCCGGTTCGGTCCTGTCTTGAGCGGTTCGGGCCAATTTGGGCCTATTTTGGGTTCGTTAGGTCCGTTTACCGGCGATTAGCGCCGGTTTAAGTCGTTTTCGTTCGGTTTGGCCGGATTAGCCGGTTTGTCCCGCATCATGTACTTTTGAACCCTGGAGGCAAGTGTCCACCCAGGTTTGATGCCGAACGACCTGGTTAGCCAATTCGACCAGGCCTAACCATGTTGAAAGCCAGTCATCCTGGTTCTGACCGGTTCAACCTGGTTCAGACCGATTCAAGGCCACTTCATGGCTGGATTTGACCTGTTCTGACTGGTTCATCCAGTTCAATGCTGGTTCAGCCGGTTCAAGGACTGTTAATTTTTTCCGGTTGCATCAGATACATAACAAATGACAACTATATGACATGAATGTATTAACCACTATTGCATGACAAGATAGCATCCCATGAGATATCCACCAGCATTGTATGGTGACTGAAAATCTGAAATCAATGCTAGTTTGTATGCTAATGGTGTTAATTGATTGGCATACTTCAAAACAATATCTTATGCTCCTAAGTGTGTCTCTTCCTTTGTTAGAGTGAGAAAAGAGATCTAAAAACAAAAGATAATTGTAAATTTTCCATTTTGTTTTTCCTCAAGAATATTTCATCACACCAATAGGTACACAGGAATCTTTGCAGGTGTAAGTTCTGCATGCCTGCATATTTTAGTCTGTTTCCTTCGAGAATTGTGGTACTACGGGCATTCCAAAACAAAGAGGAAAAACTTGAATCACTTGGTAAACTCACCGCTATTGTTGGCTGAACCATTGTCTTCTTTAGTTCCTTTACATCTTTCTTCATGTGAAGCCACACATTCAGTTTGATTTGATCACCCAAAGAAGATCAAGTCATGGTTGACATGCAGAAGATTACTTTGGCCAGCTTAGAAAGTGTTTTTTTTCCTTTGATGTCCTGTTAATGTCTAGCTCTTTGTGAAAAAGGGCACAGGCATTACTTGTCATACATATTACAGAACAGCATTTCAGACATGGCAAAGTTCTCAAATATATGGCATGTAGTAGTATGTAGATATTTACATAGCCATCACTAAAATGGACAAAATATAAGCCACACAAGTATCCTTAACTGGTAAGAGTTACCAAAGTTTATTGTGCTAACAAATTATTGGTAAATGAATTAGAATATCAACAAATTGGAAAAAAAAAGTGTAATACTCAGCGACAATTTAACAAATGAATTAGTCATTTTTTACAAGAATCAACATTCACTACCCTTCAGTCAATTCAATTTGACTTAGGTATTCTTGCATTAAAAAGAGAGAAGGATAATCTTCACTGCAAAACAAAGCCCATAAATGCTGCTTAGATGAAATCAGCTCAAAGAAATGTGTGCTGCCTAAATTAAATCAAACATAAAAGTAACAACATACTCAATAGCTCCACCATGCACACCAATAGAGTATAGCTTTTCAGGTACTTGCCCATCCAATTGGTTGTTGTTAAGATACCTGTATAAAATATAGATACATCTCATAAAATATGAAATGAAAACATCGTATTAAAGGTTTCAAACTATCTTAACCTACCAAATTGGTCATCCATAATTTTATTTTGCTATAATAGTGCCATAAATTTAGTTGTATCTTAGTATCTACTACTTAAATAAACCATCTATTCACTTCCACAGCTTAATTTTTCAACAATAGAATGTCTTAATCAGAGAAAACTTTATACCATTGTCATCAACAAAAATATAATTTTAAAACAACTCAATTGCTTCTTTCAGAGCCAACAATTCATTGTCAACACCTAGTTTAACAGCTTTGGATATAATATTGTCAGAGAAACCTTGATTGAACAGTAATTATTGTCCAACTTGATGCAGGACAAAGCACAAAAGAAAGACGACAGACCATGTAACCAATGGCATTTCAGTGTGCAGATGAATATCATTTTACATGGGAAAACCAGACATGACACGGGATGAGTATGCAATATATGCTCAAGTCACTTCCTTTCTTAGGCATGACCTGCTTAATCCTCTAGCTTGAAGTCAAACAACTTTCCTTGGAAGTGTCACCAGTTTGGAATTTTAGACTTATCCCGCAACTGGCCTAATTAAAATAAAAACCTTGGTATTATACTTTTATCTTTAAGAAGTATATTAGTGTTAAAATGATATATCTACAATTTTAATAACTTACTAAGACATGAGTCACGATAGGTTAACTCTATATATATGATGCTGAGTCTTGGTTCATCTCATACTCACGGAAAGTGCTCTCAAGTTCACCATCCCATCCGAGGTTGAATGGGGAGATGTGAGGAGGGAAGACCTCGTATTTGCTCAGTCTTGCACGGATTGAAATGTTGTCTTGCACAGTTTGTTGTTGATGGATTTAGGCTATGTTACGTGAGGCACTTGCCTCAGGCGCCTAGGTACTGAGGAGGCGCTTGAGGCGAGGCGAGGCGAGGCAAAAATGCCTTGCCTCGGTAGTTCTCGCCTCACCTAAATCCAGACCTAGTGAGAGCCATATTTGGTAACTTAAATTCTCTTTTCTCTTTCCAAAACCCTCAATGCCTAGTCTTCCATCTCGAGGCTCCAATATCTTGATGCATTGTAGGCCCTAAAAATAAATTTTTTTATTTTATCATGTACTTTTTAAAAAGTTTCAATGTTAAATATATGTTTTTTTTAGATGTTCTTCAATAAAATAAATTTCGCCTCGGGCGCCCGAGGCAAGGCAAGACCCCCCTCACCTCGGGCGCCTCTTGTCTTTGACTACATAAGATTTAGGTGAACTTCCACAAACCCAACAATTGCCATCAAAGCCTGTGTTTCGTTTTACGGCATTTGACACAAGAAAATCGATTTTCTTCTCCGATTTCCCTTGGGATCTACTTGTTCATCCCATTTTCTATTCAACTCTAGATCAAAGAAATGGATTCTTGTGAGCCTTTTCGATTTCTCATGGTCCAATGCCGGGATTCAGAACTTGTTGGTCCAGTTGGATGCATGGATTACAGAATCGGCCGATCCGGATCGGGATCGGCTGATTCTTGGATCGGATCGGTACGCACCGATCCGATTCCAGCCCGAAATACCGATCCAGCTGGGACTCCCGGATGGATCGGTCTGAATCGACCGGATCGGTCGATCCTAGACCGATCCAGGTGGATCGATCCGGGAATCGGTCGATCCGGACTGATTCCCTAGAACCCGGAAGGGTCCAGAATCGGATCGATTCAGGACCCGATTCCGGACCATTTTCTGGTCCGATCCCCCCCCCAATAAGGAGGAGATCGGACTGATTCCCCCTTCCCACCCCTCATTCTCACTTCCCCCCCCCCCTTCATCGTCTAGGGCTCCCCCTAGGCCTCTCCCCCAACAATCCACCTTAAACATTGGCCGATCCCCCTCCCTAAACAGGTAAATTTAGGGGGGGTCCGATCCCTTCTTCCCCCTTCCCTTTACCACCATAAAAATAATTTTTCTTTGGGGGGCGTTGCCCCCCTGATACCCCCCACAAGGGGCACTGCCCCCTTGACCCCCGCGACCGGACCACGCAGGTCAATCCACGACTACTTTGCGTCCCACTGATGATAGTGTAAACATATTAATATATTTCACTATCACTTATACTATCACATATATAGAAGATTCATATCTATATATATTATATACTTAAATTTACATAAAGATCTATTTAACTCTTTTCTCTCTCTATATATATAATAATTTATACTTATATGATAGTTTCTTGAAAAAAACTTACGTTGTATGGCATTATTTGATAGAATGTTATCCATATTATTTTTATTTTTAAAAAAGTTTTTTATTTATTTCTATGATTTTCCCTGATTTTTTCTGATTTTTTGACGATTTTTATGATTTAAAAAAATTAAGAAAATTTGCCCCCGATCCGGACCGATCCAGGACGTCCTTTCTTCCGGAGGATCGGCCAATACGGACCGATCCGATCCCGATCCCGCGATCCTTGGTTGGATGGATCAATGATGACACGATCTTGTGGCCAACCCACTGGATGGAAGAACCTGTTGCAGTCGATCCTGTTGGTTCAAATCGCCGGATGAGCAACCCCTTCGGATCTGCATGTGGCGGCATGGTTGCAAGCAGATCGGGGTGGCATTGTTGGCGACGGTAGCCAGCGCCATCGAAGGCGCTTGCTGAATTCCAGTGCGGTGGCACTGCTGGCTGCGGCAGTGTGGCACCACTGTGTCCTCGGAAGTGGCAGCGCACAGCCATGGCTTGGCTGTGTGCCGCTGGCCTGCGCGGCCAGGCAGCGACCAATGGTGCTGTTCCAGCACCTCAGTGGGCCTGGCCCGAGGAGACAGGGCAGCATCCTGGAGGCACCGTGCCTGCTATGGCCATGGGTGACCAATGGCACTGCCTTTGGCCCCAACCATACCATTATGCCCTTGTTCCATTTAATTGAATGAAATTGGATCCTTACTTATTGGATCCGGTTTACGGGGATCTAAGGTATTTGAATCCTATTAAGGCCTTTTGGAACCTGATTTTAAGATCCGAACCCGGATCCAAACTTAAGTAATATGCATTTATACCACAGGTTCTTGTACATTTCTGTTTGAACCTTTCTGAAATTGCATATACACCCATGTTTTAATAGAAATCATGACTTAGGATTTTATTAATGTTGTAATTAGGCCCATTAAGAGTTTAAATCATGAAATTAGTGATAAATATGATATAACTGGGTGTGATTGACATCTTAACAGGGTGTGATATACCATGAAATTAGTTCATTATGAAAATGTCTGACACTGCTGGAAAGTTTAAAACATTGGACGTCACTATTGATGAATTATTTCTACTTACATTTATTCTTAACTCTCTTCCATCACAGTTTTCTCAATTCATAATTTTCTACAACACATGAAAGGAATCATGAAAAATGAATGAGGTAATATCCGTGTGTGCAAAAAGAAGAGAGATTAAAGGAGGAAGGATCATTAATTACTAATTATGCTGGTACGTCGCAGTGATTCAAGTCTAGAAAGGGTAAAGGTAAACTAACTTCACCAAAGAAATGTAGAGAAGATGTAAAGAAATGAGTAAAAAAGAAGTGTTATTTCTGCCATAGAATAGGACATTTTAAGGCTGAATGCTCAAACGACGAAGTTAGTATGAGAGGAAAGGTAACTCCCACTTACATGTTTGTTTTCAAATCAATTTCCTGAATGTTTCCCTCAAACTTGGTGGATTGATTTTAGTGATGCTATTCATGTTACCAATTCATTACAAATATTCCTTTCCAGTAGAAGATCAACTCTTAATGAGTCTTCCATCTTTATGGACAAGTTAACCAAGTTTGAAGTCAAAGCTATAGAGTCTTGAAAGTTTCGTCTTGAAACTAGACACCACATTGATCTTGAAGATGTCTTTTATGTTCTATCAATGTTTAAAAACTTGATCTCTTTATCAAAATTTGATATATTAGGTTATTTATTTAGTTTTGGTAATTCAAAGTTCAATTTGTTTAAAAACTCTATTTTAGTTACGGTTTTAAAAAATAAATGTAAATTACTCATGTTCCGATGATGTGTCCACCTTAAATGTAAATTTTAATGTCAAACATTGTATGATTGTTAAGAGATCCTCAATTCTATGACATAAAAGATTGTGTCACATATTGAAGAATACGATACTAAGATTAGTAAAAGATTGAGTGTTACGAACTCCTGACTTTACTAATTTTCACATTTGTATCAATCATATAAAATAAATAAATAAAACTCAAAAAAAGAATGTTTTAAGACTTGAGAGACTTCTTAAATTAATCCACGTTGACATTTGTGGTTCTCTTCCTCCTTGTATTGGAGGTGAATAGTTTTGTATCACATTCATTGAGGATTTCTCGAGATATGATGAAATTTTCTTAATAAAAGAAAAGTCTAAAATTTGAGATCTTTTAAACTTTAAAAAAATCTTGTAGAGAAAAAATTGAATAGAAAAATTATAGTAGTGAGATCTGATAGAGGTGAAAATTATTATGATAAGTAAGGTCAATTAAGTAGGATTTCTGGACTTTTTGCTAAATTCTTGAAAGAGAATAAGATTGAACCTCAATATACAAAGTAAGGTACTCTTGGACAAAATGATGTGGCCGAAAGACGAATACATACTCTCATTGACATGTGTTGGAACCTCAAATTTTTGGATGAAATTTCGGAAATTTCATTTTCCCTTTTTGATTTGACTTTTGACTTAGACTTGACTATTAAGAAAATATGTGGTATTTCATAACAGTATTAGCTAGGTCAGTGGTATGCATAAAAATATATGTTGAAGTTATTAGGTTCTTTGAAAATTTGTTTTGACCTCTCCCCATCGGATGGTGCGAAGATCCGATGTTAATTACATCGAGAATACTCGAATACCCTTGATTAGCCGCCATAGCAATTTCGTGAATAGAAGACATACATCCATACAATCAACACATGGGAGCAATAGCCCCATACACTTGTTGGAATGCAAAACTTAGTGTTTTGAACTTTGATTTGATTTGATTTGTTTGAATTAGGTTTGTTGTTTAAGATTTGTTTTTGTTTAGGTTGGGGATTTTTAATAGGGTTTGAAATTTGATGGATGTTCATTTTTTATTTAGTTTCTGATTTAGTTGGGTTTTGCATTTGAATTTTTAGATTAGGGGATTTTCAAGATTTAATTTGATTTAAGACTTAATGTCTTTTAGTTGAGTGATTTGGTTTGGATTGATTTAAGTTTGTTTGAGATTGATTTTGTTTGGAATGTGTTGGTTTTATTGGTTCGATTTAAATTGGTTGTTCATTTCTTATTAAGATTTGCTATCTTGATGATTTGATTTAGATTTTGATTAGGAGTTTGTTGCCCTTTTGGTTTGAACATTTGTTTTAAGTTTGCTTTGATGCTATCATCCCTTTTTTTAGTGCATTTTTTTTATTTGAAGTTACAGATGTTAGTTGAGATTCTGGAAGTCTCTTTTAAGTTTGGGAATTCAATTTGATTTTTATATCAATTTTGGAATTGGATTTACGTTGTATGAGTTTAATTTGGATTGATTTGATTTTTTTTAGGGGAAGTCTAAATTCCAAATTCGGATTCCAAGTGTTGACGGTATAGATTTTTATTATTTGAGATTTTGGATTTATTGAATTTTGACTTTGATGTTTTGAGATTGAATTTCATATTTGAGAATTATTACTTTTTGATTTAAGATTTCAGATTTAAGAAATTTTGAATTTAATATTCAGAATTCATTCTTTTTATTTAGGTCCAAAAGTATAGAAGTTGGAATTGAATCGATTTAGACCTCTTTATTGTCTAAGAAGATGAACTTAGTGAACTTGGTGCTCTGAGATAAGGAGTTGGTGAATTTGTTGAGTTGAGATGTGAACTCAATCGTATTTGAGTTTTTTGAAGTTGTTAGTTTTTTTTTGTTGGACATTTTGGATTTTGTTGTTTTGTTTTTGTTTGGTTTCAGTTTTATTTATTATTTTTATTACCGATTGGCTTGCCCCTTTTTGTTATTATTTCTTTTTTTGGTGATTACTGTTTGACATATTTTTTATTTTAAAATGATTGAACTTTTCATTGTTTGTAGCGTCTTTTATTTATTTTTAACGTCTTTTGACTTATTTTTGGAACTTTTATGTCTTATTAAGTTATTGTGAGACTTATTGGTCTTGTTTGATTAATTTATTGGTTGATTTTTTGTTAAAGATGACAATTCAGGTTTTAGATTGGGAAATTAAGGTGCCTTGTTTAGGTTCTCAACCAACTTTTCAGATTTTTTTTATTCTGAGAATTGTGATATGAAATTCTCAGATTTAATTTCTGATGATAAACTTAGGTGATTTAATTTGATTGTCACAAGATTCTTTTTTTTATTTGAGTTTCGGGTTTAAAGATTTCAAGATTGAGATTTCTTGTCAATCTTCATATATGATTTTGCATATTTTTGAATGATGATTTCTTATGTCATTTGCATTCCCTTAAATCTATGGGGGGGCTCCCAAAGTTCTCAATGACAAAAATGATATGCAAAATTCGAAATTTTCATTCATTGACAAATTCGAATGCAAATTACATGTGGGAGACATAAAATGTCATATTTCCCATTGATGAATTTTCCTTAGTCCTTGATGGACATAGGATGATCTTTCCTCGGTATATTTCTCTCATTTTTAATTTAAGGGAAAATTTTGGCATGACCTACCCTTAAATTGATGAGATATACCTCCCTTAGTAGGTGGAGTTTGATACTCCCTACTTCGGGAGAAGGATCGGTAGAAGATGGGAACTTACCCATTTCCCCGTCCAGGATCAAACACGCCGGGGACATGCCCGAGTGCCCGTCCTTTGAGGTAACCTATGTGAAATAGGCTAGCTCTTAAGTGATTTTCTTTTTGTGTTTCAGATTTGATTAAGATTTTTTTTTTCAGGCCATGGCCGGCCTTAATTCTTTCCTTGTCTTCATGTTTTGGCCCTGTCAGGCCTTGGGACACTTCGCCAAGGCAAGGCCCTCTTGATCTTGATGATCTTGGCGGATGGGGCCTTGGCAACTTTTGAAAATTCTTGCAGAATCTGGCCTTGGCGGATTTGAAATCTCTTGCAGGATTTGGCCCTGACAGCCATGAACAATCCTTGCAGAATCTGGCCCTGGTGGCCTGATTGAGCTTCATTGGGGCCCAGGCGGCCTTAGCAGGTTTTGACAAACCAGGCCCTGGTGGCCAGCTCCTCAGTAATTCGAGAGAGACCCTAGTAGCCAGCTTCTTCACCTTCTATAGGTGATGAAGCAAGGGCAGGAGGCAATGGCAGAAAGGGGCCCTGGCGGCCTGTTTTGCAGCATTATGAGGAGGCAGCATCGTGACAGCATGGAAGGGCTCCAGCTGCAGCAGGAAGGGGAGCACAAGGAAGCTTGCTTCGCCCTCTTCTTCTCCATGTTCTTCAACAGATGCATCCATCCACAGGTCTTGGAAGGGAAGGCAGCAACATCCAGGACTCCATCGACATCCTCATCTTCCTCCGTGAGCAGTGGATCTGGCTTGAGCTGAGGATGGACAACCATGGGTGGAGCCTGTATCGATGGTCTCCAACGGCAGCAGCCACAGCAGCGGGTGCTTCGCGTGGACATCTTCATCTCCTCCACGATGCATTGGAACATCAACAGCAGGTCACCACGGCAGCCTCTGGATGGGTAGCAGCAACAGGGCCGGAGGAGTAGAGGAGTGGAAGAGTTTATGCAGCCGTCTCCTCCATCTCCTCCCTCAATCCCCCCGACTGTACGAAGAGGAGAGGAAAAATAAAAAAAACCGTCTTCCTGGGCAGCCGTCTCCGTCCCTCGTAACTCCTCTCTCGTTATGTACAACAGGAGGTGGGAGAGAGAGAAGCATGGTCAAACGTGGGGTTACGTGGGAAGAAACTAGAAAGTGGAAATGTGGGCATGGCAGTTTTCTTTTATTTGAGCGGTGCCCACGCTAAATGAGGCGGCTGGCCCTTTTGACCTAATTTCCATAAAAAAATTACTCCGATCTGACGGTCAATATTAATTTCAGATGAAACTAAGTTAATTAACTCTGAAATTGACCGGAATAATCCGAAAGATGTTCCGATGGCTATAGAACTTGTGCTGCATCATATCAACAGTCAATAATTCTCAATTTATCCAGGGATCACCGATCCGACAGATTTTTCTGATCGATGTAATCTCGGCCCTCAAAAATTTTGAAAATTGTATTTTGAATACAATCAAATATCTATGCACTAGAATTTTGGTTTCCATGCATAGATCTTACTACCTGAAATTATTTGGACAGCTCCGCCCTGTCTCGGAGTGCGTGCCGACTTTGCAATTTTTCAAATTTTGTCCATAACTTTCCGAATATGGATTGGATTGATGATCCAACTTCGATGTTGTTCATCTGGAAGTCAGGCGGACTTTCTGGTGACGCTATATGTTAATGGGCATGTCTGGATTTGTTCAGGCCCAATAGGGGCAAAACGGTCATTTTTTCGTCCGGAGTCGGATTCTGACATTCAAGGCACCGTTGCGAAGCTCTCTGTCGAGGCAATACCGTTGACACACTGGTTTGGTCATTTGGGCCCACCAAGCCCAGTAAAGACCGCCTGGAAGTCCACTTTCATTGTTTTGCCCATATCTTGCCGAATACAAGTCAGATTTCTGATCTGACTTTAATGTTGCTCAATATGGAGCTTGGCGGGCTTAATGATGTACCAAGATATTATCGGGTCTATCCCGAATTGCCCAAACTTACCAAGGGCGAAAGAAGTCATTTTACCGTTCGGGTACCATCCGAAATCGGATTCTGACATTCAGAGTACTATTGCGAAGCTCTCAACTGGTACAGCCCCATGGACCCACTTGTTTTGTTTTTAGGACCTGATATGCCCTTATTAAGACCATTCGAAAATTGACTTTCAGTGTTTTCCTCATAACTTTCCAGATATGGGTCGGATTGTCGATCTGACTCTGTCATTGTTTATCTGAAAGTCAAGTAGACCTTTTGGTGGTGCCACTTTTCTTTGGACCTTCCCCAGATTGCCCGAATCCCACAAGGGCAAAACGGTCATTTTACTGTCCGAAGCCAGATTTTGACATGTGAGGTGCCGTTGGAAATGTCTTGACTGGTACAGTGCTGTGAGCCCACTTGTTTTGTTATTTGGGCCCATTAAGCCTACCAAAGGCCATTCGGGAGTGTTTTCACCGTTTGACCCATAACTTGTTGAATTCAAGTCGGATTTTCGATCCGACTTCGTTGTTGCTCAAGTTTGAGCTAGACGGACAAGATGGTGATGTCTGACTGTTACCAAGTCATCATCCAGCTGGTCGGGCACAATAAGGCTTATTGGGCCTGTTCGGCCCATTAGCCCTAAATGTGATGAAAAGTGGATCACACTTGCCTGTTCGATTTTCTTTCATGTATTTTGCCCAAAACTTGCCAGTTCTGGATGTCATGACATTTTTTTGGGTGCCAACAACATGATGAGAAATATGATTAACAACTCATCTTTCCTCTTAAATTTGTGAAATAGGGATTTGAAAACTGCTATGTATATTCCTAATAGAATTCTTAGTAAGATGTGCCTAAACTCCTTTTGAGTTGTGGACAGATAGAAAACCCAATTTAAGGCATATAGAAGTTTAGGGTTGTCAAGCAGAAGTCAGAATGTATAATCCATATAAATAGAAATTGGACCCAAGGACAATTAGTTGTTTCTTCATTACGAATCCAGAATGATCTAAAAGATAAAGATTTTATTGTCCAACTCATCCTATGAGAGTTATAGAAATTGGTACAGCTAAGTTCATTGAGAATGGAGAGGTTAGTGGAAATTTAACACCACATATTGTGAAGTTTGAGGAAATTACAGATCCTTTATCCACTACTCTTACTATGGATGTTAGATTTGGTCATAAAAATCATAATATGATAGATTTATAATCAAATCATAATGTAATTCCTACTGAATAAGAAAACCTTGAAAATGCATCAATTGATGATCATACTCACGATGATAATATAATTTCACATCTAGAAGTAAGGAGGTCTTAAAGAGTTAGAAGACCAACTATTTCAGATGACTGCAGTGTACACTTGCAAAAGTGATTATGACATTGATGACGATGGTGAACTATTATCATTTAAGGATGCCATTGAAAATAAAATTTTGAATTATGGATTGATGCCATGAAAGAAGAGATTGAATCCATATGTAAAAATGAAGTCTGCGATATTGTTACATTGCCTAAAGGATGTAAACAAGTTAATTGTAAATAAATATTTAAAACTAAATGTGATCATAAAGACAACGTAGAAAGGTATAAGGTCAGACTAGTTGCCAAGGGATTCACTCAAATAGAATACATTGATTATAAAGAGACATTTACCATAGTCTCGAAAAAAGATTCTTTAGGGATCATAATGACATTGGTGGTTGCATTAGACTTAGAATTACATTGGATGGATGTAAAAATGACATTCTTAAATGACATAATGTAACTTGAACGGTTTGAAATGAAAATAAAAGAACTTAGTATGCAAACTAAAGAAATCCTTATATAAATTGAATCAAGGTTCCCAGCAATAGTACTTAAAGTTTAATAAAATTATTGTGTTTTTCATATTTACATAAAATATTACTGATCAATGTATATATCTAAAGGTCACTGAGAAAAAGTTTAAGATTTTGATTATATATGTAAATGTTATATTGTTTTCCAATCATTTTAATACGAAGGACATTGATAATACATCATGTGTTGTTGACATTGAGATTCATCATGATAGATATAAAGCATTGCTTGACTTGTCTCAGAAGGCATACATTTCTATGGTCTTAAAAAGGTTTGGAATGTCTACTTGCTCATCTTGTGAAGTGCCAATTTTCAAAAGTCATAAGTTTGACCTGCATTAGTGTCCTCAGAATGAAATGAAAAATCAAGAAATAAAGGCACTTTCATACGTTGTTGCCTTTGAGAGCATGATGTATGCTTAGTTTGCACTCATCCTAATATTAACTTTGTATTGAGAATATTAGTAAGGTATCAAAACAATCCATGAATAGAGCACTGAAAATTTATAAAGAAAATGACAAAATTGATCACCTTGAGGTGATTGGTTAAACAATTGCATATTTTACAGGTTGTCCTGACAACATAAAGTCTACTTTAAGTTATGTGTTCTTGTTAGTTAGATGAGCTATTTCATGAAAAATCACCAAACAACATATAGTGGCCACCTCCACCAAGGAAACTGAATTTATTGGCTGTTATGAGACATGTTTTATATTATGGTTAAAGAAATTCATCTCGGGGCTTATTGTTGTGAATTCTATTTATAAACTCTTGAAACTTCATTGTGATAATTTCTCTACAGTATTCTTCTCCAATTACAGTAGATCAATTGACGCTAATAAACATATTGACAAAAAGTACTTATTTGTACAAGAAAAAATAAACAATCATCTTGTATCAATTAACTTTTTTAATGGTGTTAATATGGTTGCTAATCTCATGACTAAAGCCCTTGCACCTATGGTCTTTTCAGTAAATGGGTCTTACTTTTTGGGATTAGTGAATGATATAATTGATACATTAAAGATTTTTGTATTGAGATGAGTATATTCTCTTCTACGTTGCTATAGTACTTGTATACACTTATGGTTGAAATAGAAGAATTTGTCTATATGACATTAAATTGAGACATTATGTGTACTCATATTAAAGACTCAAGTGGATTTGTTGATAATACGGTGCATGGAAGGAAGTATGTTAATGCTTATATACAACCTAACGTATATTAACAAGTTTTCATAACCTAAACATGAAAGATAAATTGTAAATAAGCTAATCGACTTTTGTTAAATACGCATGCTTATAGAATTTATTTTCAAAAATAATAATTCAAAAGTTATTTTAAAATATATATTTATTATTTTTATAATAAAAGAAAAAAATGTTAAACTTATCCCGTAAGATAGCTTGATTAAAATACCTTGGCATTATCTTTAAGGAGTCCATTAGTGTTAAAGAGGATATATTTACAATTCTAGCAACTTACTGGGCTTGAATCACGATGGACTGGCTCTATATATATAAGGTTGTCTTGGTCCCTCCCTCTCATACTTACAGAAAGGGCTCTCGAGTTTTGCATCGACTTTGAGGGTGAACGGGGAGATGTGAGAAGAGAAGACCTTGTTCTCGCTCGATCTCACGTGGATCGAGAGGTTGTGTCACACAGTTTGTTCTCAATAGAAACAGGTATGCTTCCGCAAATCTAACATGAAAGTGAAATCTAAATTCAAAGGGTCTAGGTGAGCAATGGAATTCTTACCAAATGAGAAGTCATCTCCACACCGAAATTTTCAATCCACGCAAAAGGAATGCAAACTCTGGTTCACATTTCCCATGGAAAGGGAAAAGAGAACATGGGAAAAGTTACAAATAAAAGAGCAGAATTGGGGTAAGGAATTATTTTCACACCTCCAATTCCTATTGTCCGATGGTTCCAATGAAGAAGGAGAAGAGAAGCAAAAGGAGAAATCAAATAAAGATGGGCTAACGATGCTAATTCATAAAGTTATAAACCCAAAGGCACTAACACAATATGGGATCAACAAAAATGTTATACAAAAAGAATCAGGTTGACCCAGACAACAAAAAACAACTTTGGTCAGCCAGAAGAGGCAACTGCATATCTTATCTCACAATATAAAAGCTTATCTATGTCATATATTTCCTCCAGTTACCTCTTACCTGTATACAACATATATAGTTTGAAATGCACTAGCATGGTTACATCTCCAAAGACCCTTTTAAAAGGTGAGAGCACTCTCAAGAAAGCCAACCAAATCAAAGAGAAAAAATCATTAACATAATCTGCATTAAAGAAATTGAACTGTAGGCATGTTCTCCTTTCAGAAGGTGTTCTGATCATGATAATTCATTGTGTTCATCCTTGAAATGGGCTTTCACCTCATCACAAAACAGCTTAACTTCGTTGTATGGTTTGATGGACAGCCACAGGCATGATGCTTTGTAAACATACTGGATATGGACATTAATTTTCAATGAAATCTCAAAAATAAACTTTATTATTTTCCTTTTCTAAAAGCTGAAACCTAGCCATAAAAAAGCTGGTCATTCCAAAAGGGAATGTATTCCCTAAGAGCAAAATGATAATCAGGACATATCAAGAACTGATGGCAATATCCATTAGAAAGTAGCAAGTTGCATGACTTGTAAGAAGCTACTACATAGAACTGGCACAATGTAGATTGAATAAAAGATTCGAATTTGGAGGTGCACTTGCAAAAATACAAATCTCTATCTACAATAAAATAACTTTGATTGTCCTTTTTTTTTAATATTTTAAGTATTTATGCCTTCATTCTGTGACCAATTCTTACCTTTAGTTTCCATCATGTAAATCCAGATCAACTAATGCAAAGTCCAATAAGACAACCTTACACTGAATTAAACAATTGAAAATCTCATGAATGGAAGCTACAAATCATTAATGATATAGACAAGTGAAATATATAAATAAACCTCATAAATTAAACCATAAAAGAAGGCCGGAAAGTAAAAATCATGTAGCATACACTAGCTGAAGGCTTGATGATCCTAGTGTATCTGGAATGCTCCCGGATAGCATATTTCCCGATAGATCTCTGCAAAGAAGACAATTAAAATGAAGATTGCAATTTATAGGAAAATTCAACTTATTACTATTAAAGACAAAGAAGCAATTGATCTGTAAGGAATGCATATAAATGCAGTATGTGAAGTCCCCCCCCCCCAAAAAAAGAACAAATACTATTATATTAAGGTTGCTGAATAAACATAAGCATTTAGATAGTGACATCACATGGTTCTGAATGGTTTTGAACTTGATAACGATTTCTGCTTGCATCTGTTTTTTTCATCTTGAATATTTGCAGCATAATGGAGATGGATGAAATCTCCATCCGGAGTGAAGTGTATGGACATGATTGTTACTATCTCTCTAGCCTTCCCATGGGTGGTTCACTGAAGTCGTGATAGATGAAGGCATATGAACATTGTGCTCCATGTGAAACACAATCTCCCATTTCTCCCTTGTGTAACAGTATGGAACTGATGTTTTTATTCATCTTATGCAAAAGAAACTGTCACCACTTCAATTGTTAAAAAAGGAAACCTAAAAAACAATGAACGTCAGCAAAAATAGACACTAAGCCTAACCTAGTTATGATAATCTCTGTACAGATTATGATGCACACAATGTGAAAAAACATCTGAAATGTCAGCAAGGGGTATTAAGAATATGAATGTTCAGGATGGTCAAAATGTTGATAACTTACAATTTTGCAAGAGATTTTTGATTTAGACCTGCTGGTAAAGTTCCTTCAAGAGAATTATAGCTCAAGTTCCTAAAAATGGAAAGAGTAACTCATCACTGGAAGTCTGGAACAGTAATGAAGTATGATGGTGCAATAAAGTGTGAAGAAAAAAAGGCACATCAATGGTTTTAGAGGAGAAATGCTGAATGAAAATAAACAACTAACTATTTTTGCAAAGAGAAAAAAAGACCAAAGAGCAAAATTATGCATAATCTACAACAGAACGTAATTTGATACTTAAAACAGAAAATATGAGAATAGGTGGAAATTGGTCATTATTGAAGGCATTTGTTGACTAGTAAATAAGATTTTAATGAAGGCTTAAGCATATCAGCTAAAAGAAAAAAAAATTAAATGTCTACAACAGGAAAAATCCTCAATCTTTCTAATGACAAATCCAACACCAGGAATGACACAGAGACTGGCAGCCATAGTGATGGGGAACAGATGATGGTAAGACACCTTCTGAGGCTATTAACCCACAAAGATTTTCTGACTCCCACAATTGGTCCTAGGTTTTTTCAATTTTAAAGTGATCTAATTAAGAAACTGTCCACTTAAAATTGCTTTCACTTTTATTTAATCGGAAGAAGAGAGAAGAGAAAACGCCAGTTTCGAAAATCTTGTTAGATTTTGAAGATCGGTTCTACAACTAACGAAACTGATTTAATTATCTGGATTTAGGTCCACTCTAAAGTGCTCGCCAAAATGACCAACAGCAATTTATGCAACTGGCTAGGACCTAAATTCGCACCAGGCATGGCATTTCGATGTAGATAATAGAAGAACAAAATTATAACCATACAAGGAAGAGTGAACAGAAATGTACCTCCACACCGGAGTGTGGGGAAGACAATCTTCAGCTGAGAGATTGGTAATCCTCTTCTAATTACAATGATTATCACAAAGGTACAAAACCAACTAATGACCCACACCTCACAGGGTGGTAATAGGTCTACAAATATTTCTTGGAGGATTACCAATCTTCAGGTTGACAGAAGGCCTCAGGATCTGCACCTTGCTTGGAGTTTTCAGCAGCCTTGTTAATTTCCAGCAATAGGGACAGCAGTCAAAACTTTAGGCTCAGATAATGTCTCCTCACAAATTGGAATCAGGAGACCAAATCTAAAGAGATTTCTATCCCAGGTGAGAACTAGCTCACAGCCGGCAACTACAAGAAGCTACCAAGGCTTTTGGGAACTCGCTGGTCCTCATCACATTCCCATTCCAAAAAAAATGTAGGCGGATACCTTATTCTATCCGCCAAACCTCTATGGCTATGTGCTGTTACTAGAAGCTGAGTGACCACTTTGAAATCCAAACTGCTATTGACAAGTTGAACTGAATATAACGGTATTGAGAATCGGTCTTCCAAAACAGAGAATCAATTCATGTGACTGGAAATGGACCAGTCGTGGACAGTCGATATCTTCAAATATTATTCAGAGTGTGACTGGAAAAGGACCAGTCGCCAACGATCAACAAGTTTCCAGGAACCGGTACTACGTCAACCACTCAGTTGGCTACGTTACGAACCAATAATGTAATAGAAACTTCGTGCCCACAGTAAACATTCATATTGAAATTTCTGCTTGATTCGGACTGTAGTAGAGGCCAAAAAAAATAATCAGACTCCAATGAAACTGTGAAGGAATCTCCAGCGGAAAGTAGGTTGAACTTGGAACTGGAGAAAGACCAGTTTCCAAAGGTAATCAGATCGGAAATTGTAATGAAGCAGTGCTGCAGTTGAAACTCTAAACACTGATCTGTCCGTTCAGGATATTGAATCCTACTGCAGTGATAAGTCTGATAGGACTTCACAGATCCATTTCGCAATGGGATTACAAGCTACTCAATCGGAAACTCAGAAATGCCCAGAGATGAAATAATCTCGGAATGCAAACGATACCGAAAACGAATCTCAGCTTCTAACAAATCCCACGGCCATTATTTCCAAACCGGACTTCAAAACACCGACAGATACCATGTACTTATGCGAGGGATCAATAACTCCAAAATAATATCACGATTCAGATCCCGTCGTCATTGACTAGAAGCCTCAGAATAGGACGGTTTTAGAGAACTTCTCCGACAGAATCACAGTTCTTCAATCGACTAAAACGGCAACAACGGAGGATCCACGTCCAGCAAGGGGAATAGATCTCCAGCTACCAGCACAGCCGATCTCAAAACTAACAATCACCTCTACGAGAAGAGGGCGTCAGAACTAGAACCGGAAGAAAAGTTTCCAGCGAACAACATATATCTCGCAAGAGTCAGATCCAGACGACAGAGAATAGGGGATGAACTGTCGCAAGGAAACAATGAAGAAGGGAGGACTAGCTATCCTCTAGAAGAAGAGGAAGAAGAGAACGAGATGTCCTCACAGTGTAGGGATGGATGAAAAACGACATAGAGAAGGGAAAAGTGCTCCACGGGAAAGAGATTCAAGACAAACCAGTAGATCTGAGGTCAAAAGAACGAACTCTTCAAAGGTACATCACCATTGATCCACTGGAAGTAGGAGATAGGTGAGGTCCGCGCTAGAGCTTCGCCGAATGGAAGGAAGGAATGAGCATTCGTGTGAACCAGCTATCCACACCAGGAAGAAGAAGGAGATTCGCGCCCGAGGAAGACGCCGTCGAGAAGAGGACGCCGCCGGGCGGTGAAGAACGCGGCCCACCGCTCGCCGGGAACCTGTCTCGCAAGCCGCCCGCTCGCGCAAGTGAAAGGGAGAGGAGAGAGAGAAAACCCTTACGGGTTTAAGAGCACACAGGCGAGGGTAAACTCGGAAAAGAGGAAACTCAACGGGAGCATTTTCTATTCGATGTAACATACGCCCAAAGGAGGTGGTCCGGTCCTTTAAATAGGAGCCGGCCTCCTATTTACAAGTAAATCCAGTTAATGAAAAAAAACACGTAAAATACCAACTAAAGTGCCTAAAATTACGTAAGCACCCCAGAAAAATCTAAAAAAAATACACTGACTAAACAAAATATGGACAATGATCTCCAAGCCAAATCGATCCCAAATTCTTCCTTCTTCGCCCATAAACTTGATCAAATCGCGGCCAATGTCTAGTGTCCCCACTAATTCTCCCCTGGTGGGAAGAATTCGACTGCGTCGAATGAGAAACTGATGCACTATGATACCTCTCTAGTATATCCGGATCAATCTGCTGTAATTCCTCTCGAGAAAGCCATGAATCCTCAGAGTGAGGCCGTCCACACCAATGTATGAGATACCTCTGAATCACTCCGCCCTGAGAGGAAATAACCTGTTCGTCCATTATCCGATCGATTTGCTCATGCCTTAAGATGGTAGGCTGTATTAGTAGACTCTCCGGAGGGTCATCTCGCAAAGGAGGGGAAAAAGTTTGAGAGAACTCACTGGGTATTGCTGTTGGTTCCCGATATTTAATCAAATCTGAAACGTTAAAAGTGGAACTTATTTCAAAATCAGGAGGGAGTTCCAAAACATAAGCATTTTCCCCAATTCTTCTGATGATTTTAAAAGGTCCAGCTCCTCTAGCTTTCAATTTCTTAACAGTTCCACTAGGAAACCGCTCTGGTCGAAGCTTGACCATAACTAGATCACCCTCTTGAAATTCTTGTCGCCTTTTGTGAGAGTCAGCATAAATTTTGTATTGTGCATTACTAGCCTCAATTTTCTTCCTGACATGATCATGCAGACTCCTAATATGCTCAGCTAATGATTCAGCAGATGCTGACACTCTAAATGCATTTGGGACAGGTGCTAGATCTAATGGGCGACGTGGTCTATACCCCTTTACGATCTCAAAAGGACTTAGACCTGTAGTCCTATTGACAGAATCATTATAAGCAAATTCAGCAATGGGTAAGACCAAATCCCAAGACCTAGTATTCTCACCTACCAAACAACGAAGTAGGTTCCCTAGACTTCGATTGACCACCTCTCGTTTCGACCATCGCCGGGGATGGTAGGCAGTTGAAAATTTCAGCTTGGTTCCTAACAGATGCCACAAAGTTTTCCAAAAATAACTGACAAATCTCACATCCCTATCAGACACAATGGATTTAGGCAGACCATGCAACCTAACAACTTCTTTCAAGAAAATCTTGGCCACAACAGAAGCATCTGATGTTTTGGCACAAGGTATGAAATGAGCCATTTTAGAAAATCTATCTACCACAACAAAGATAGAATCAACTCTCCTTTGAGTCCGTGGTAGACCTAGAATAAAATCCATGCTCAAATCCTGCCAAGGTATGTCGGGAACAGGAAGGGGTGTATACAGCCCAGTGTTTTGTTTCCTCATTTTGGCTGTAGCACAAAGCCTGCATTGGGCAACAATTTTTCCTACATCCCGTTTGATGCTTGGCCAATAGAACCTGTGTTCCACTAACTCGATGGTCTTGTTTCTTCCAAAATGTCCAGCTAGGCCTCCCGCATGTATTTCACATATCAAATACTCTCTAAGGGAAGACCTAGGGATACACAGGCGATCTCTAAAGAAAAGAAATCCATCTTGAATAGTGAACTCAACAAAATCCTTGTTAGGTCCTTCTTGAAGAGAAGAATAAACAAGAGCAAAATCAGAACAATCAAGGTATTCCTCCTTGATATGTTCATATCCTAGGACCTCAGATTTGAAATCAATCAAAAAACATGCCCTTCTGCTCAAGGCATCAGCCACTCTGTTTTCTACCCCTGGTTTATGGGTAAGGACAAACGTATAAGCCTGTAGGAATTCTACCCATCTGCTATGTCTGGGGTTCAATTTCTTCTGTGCCTGCAAGAATCTAAGGGCTTCATGGTCAGAATATAAGATGAACTCTTTGGACAATAGGTAGTGACGCCAGAATTTCAGGGACTGGACCACAGCATAAAACTCTTTGTCATATGTGGAATATCGAAGCTTAGCTTCAGATAATTTCTCACTAAAGAAAGCTATGGGATGCCCTTCTTGAGACAAGACACCTCCTATTCCTATCCCTGAAGCATCACAAGCGACTTCAAAGACTTTTGAGAAATCTGGAAGGCTTAAGACAGGAGCTTGAGTCATTAGCTCCTTGAGCTTGGCAAAAGCAAGGTCAGCACCCTTGGTCCAAGAAAAATTTCCTTTCTTAAGACAATCAGTGATTGGCGCTGTGACAGTGCTAAATCCCTTGATGAATCTTCTATAGAAGGTAGCTAAACCATGAAAGCTTCTGACTTCATGAAGATTTGTTGGGGCTGGCCATTCTTGGATTGCCCTAACTTTCTCTGGGTCAGCTGACACACCTTCTTTAGAGACAATGAACCCTAGAAAGGTGATGGAAGGAGTAAGGAAGTCACATTTCTTCAGATTTCCAAAAAGAGTTTCAGCTCTAAGAGCTAAACAGACTTCCTTAAGGTGTTCAAGGTGATCTACCTTAGTTTTACTGTAAATCAAGATGTCATCAAAATACACCACAACAAATTGCCCAATAAAAGGCCTAAGTACCTGGTACATGATTCTCATGAAGGTACTAGGTGCATTTGACAGGCCAAAAGGCATAACAAGCCACTCATACAGTCCATCTTTTGTCTTAAAAGCAGTTTTCCATTCATCTCCTGGTCTTATCCTAACCTGGTGATAACCACTCTTAAGATCAATTTTTGAGAATATCAAAGCTCCAGCCAACATGTCAAACATATCATCGAGCCTAGGGATAGGAAAACGATATTTCACTGTAATCCTATTTATGGCTCTACTGTCCACACACATTCTCCAACTACCATCTTTCTTTGGAGTCAATAAGGCTGGAACAGCACAAGGGCTTAGACTCTCCCTGATATATCCCCGATCCAGCAATTCTTCAACCTGTTTTTTCAACTCTTCATGTGACTTAGGATCCATCCTATAATGAGGAAGATTTGGTAAGGTGGAACCTGGAACTAAGTCAATTGCATGCTGGATATTCCTCATGGGAGGAAGTTCAGGTGGGAGTTCTTCTGGAAAGACATCTTTGAAATCTTCTAAGAGTCTGGAAATGTCTGGATCCAATTGTTTCTCTTTTTTCTTTTCTTCCTTATCCACTTCTTTTACAACCACAGCAAACATCAACTGATTCCTACCCTCAATCTCAAACTCATGTTGTCCAGAAATATGAAGACAACGAGGCCCAGTCAAAGCCAAGGCTGGACTCTTTTGAGTTTCTGAAACAGCCTTAGATGTAGAATTTTTCTTGGAGGTGGTGATCTTGGATGGTTCTGGTTTGTTTGGAGAAGGTTGCACTTCCTTTGCAGGACTGACTGGGTGTAAAATGATTTTCTTTCCATCATGGAAGAATTCACAACTATTGGTTCTTCCTAACAAGGTAGCATCCCTATCAAAGAGCCAAGGTCTTCCCAAGATAATGCTTCCCACTTCCATGGGAAGGACATCACACCAAATCTGTTCAGAATAAGGTGGGAAAGAAATTGGAACAAGACACCTAGATTGGACAGGAATAGATGTTGAATCTACCCATGAGACTTTGTAAGGATGAGGATGATCTTCAGGAGTTAGATTCAACTTCTTGACAGAAGAAGTTGAAATGGCATTAACACAACTCCCGCTATCTATGATGAGTTTGCACACCTTACCATTTGATCTAAAGAAAGTGTGAAAAATGGAGGTTCTTCTCCAATCATCACAAGGAATGTGTTGGGTAAATGTGCATCTAACCACCCCCACAACCTCATCATGGGTTTCCACTAATCCATCTTCTTCCTGAAATTCCTCAACAAGATTAGGATCCACCTCATAGACAACCTCCTCAATGTTGGGATTTTGATTCTCATCAGGTTGCTCCTCTAAATAGAGAGTTTTGTTAGGACAGTGGGATTTGTAATGCCCAGTTTTTCCACATCCATAGCAATGGACTTTACTCATGTTAGATTCAGCAACCATTGGTTGTTTTCCCTTGTCATCCCTCCTAATGGGTGGAACAGAAGTCTTGTTAGGAGGTAATGGAAGTAAGGCATCTCTGGAAACATTCGGTTGTTGGGTAAATTGCCTACCTGAATTCTGATGTCTAAAGTCAGGTCTGGACTGGTTTGGATTCCTGAAATCTTGGGCTGAAGAAATAAACCTCTGTTTGGGTGGCAACTCAGAGACATTCTCAAATTGTTCATAGTCAGAGACTACCTCATAAGCATGTTCTAAGTTGGTAACTCCCTGCCTATACAATTCTCTTTGATATTCTGGTCTCAAACCTTTCCTAAACCTGGAGAGTGTTGCCAATTCCTCTTCCCTAATCCCACATCTCAGGAAATAATCATCAAACTCATCAATATAAGCCTGAACTGACCTATTCCCTTGACTGATTTTCTGCCATTTGTCCACCAACCTATGTCTGAAAGAAGAGGGAAGATATTTCTCTCTCAATTTGGCTTTCATCTCTTCCCAAAGTTGGATAGGTTCCTGTTGCCTTTCCCTAAGCAGATTTTCTACAGTATTCCAATGAAGTTTGGCTTGCCCCAATAACTTCATTTTGGCAAATCTCACCTTCCTAGCCTCTGACAGTTCATACCATTCAAAGTAGTGCTCCATAGCACCTTCCCAATCGGTATAAACCTTAGGATCCCTAGAACCCTCAAAATTTGGAACATCAACCCTCACATTTCTCATGGCCCTTTCCTCAGCCTCTTGCATCTCCCTGCCAGGCCCAAGTCCATTCCTAGGGTGGTCATCATAGGCAAACTGGGGCTGATAAGGTGGGTTTCTATCATCACGCCTGTGATGATTTTCATTTGGAAATCTCCTGGGAGCTTGAAAATTCCTAGGCTCGGGCTGAAATCTAGGTGGTTCATTCTGCCTAATTTCAGGTTGATGGAGAATCCTATCTTCCAGGGTGATTACCCTTTCAGTCAGATGATGGATAGACTGCTCTAGATTATCTCTCATCTCCCTGATCATTCCCTCTACAGAATTAAATCTGTCTACCATTTGATTCATCAGGTCAGAGGGGTCACTCGAGGAACCTGACATTTGGTTAGTTTGGTAGCTGGTTCCTCTCCTAGTGGTCATGCAAATGACTAAGTAAATGATGAATGAACCTATTGACCTAGAACCAAAGAAAAAAAATGAGCCTAACCTAAGCTCTGATACCAAGATGATGGGGAACAGATGATGGTAAGACACCTTCTGAGGCTATTAACCCACAAAGATTTTCTGACTCCCACAATTGGTCCTAGGTTTTTTCAATTTTAAAGTGATCTAATTAAGAAACTGTCCACTTAAAGTTGCTTTCACTTTTATTTAATCGGAAGAAGAGAGAAGAGAAAACGCCAGTTTCGAAAATCTTGTTAGATTTTGAAGATCGGTTCTACAACTAACGAAACTGATTTAATTATCTGGATTTAGGTCCACTCTAAAGTGCTCGCCAAAATGACCAACAAAGAATTTATGCAACCGGCTAGGACCTAAATTCGCACCGTGCATGGCATTTCGATGTAGATAATAGAAGAACAAAATTATAACCATACAAGGAAGAGTGAACAGAAATGTACCTCCACACCGGAGTGTGGGGAAGACAATCTTCAGCTGAGAGATTGGTAATCCTCTTCTAATTACAATGATTATCACAAAGGTACAAAACCAACTAATGACCCACACCTCACAGGGTGGTAATAGGTCTACAAATATTTCTTGGAGGATTACCAATCTTCAGGTTGACAGAAGGCCTCAGGATCTGCACCTTGCTTGGAGTTTTCAGCAGCCTTGTTAATTTCCAGCAATAGGGACAGCAGTCAAAACTTTAGGCTCAGATAATGTCTCCTCACAGCCTTGGAATCAGGAGACCAAATCTAAAGAGATTTCTATCCCAGGTGAGAACTAGCTCACAGCCGGCAACTACAAGAAGCTACCAAGGCTTTTGGGAACTCGCTGGTCCTCATCACATTCCCATTCCAAAAAAAATGTAGGCGGATACCTTATTCTATCCGCCAAACCTCTATGGCTATGTGCTGTTACTAGAAGCTGAGTGACCACTTTGAAATCCAAACTGCTATTGACAAGTTGAACTGAATATAACGGTATTGAGAATCGGTCTTCCAAAACAGAGAATCAATTCATGTGACTGGAAATGGACCAGTCGTGGACAGTCGATATCTTCAAATATTATTCAGAGTGTGACTGGAAAAGGACCCGCCGCCAACGATCAACAAGTTTCCAGAACCGGTACTACGTCAACCACTCGATTGGCTACGTTACGAACCAATAATGTAATAGAAACTTCGTGCCCACAAGTAAACATTCATATTGAAATTTCTCGCTTGATTCGGACCGTAGTAGAGGCCAAAAAATAATCGTACTCCAATGAAACTGCGAAGGAATCTCCAGAAAGTAGGTTGAACTTGGAACCGAGAAAGACCGCTTCCAAAGGTAATCGTATCGGAAATTGTAATGAAGCAGTGCTGCAGTTGAAACTCTAAACACTGATCTGTCCGTTCAGGATATTGAATCCTACTGCAGTGATAAGTCTGATAGGACTTCACAGATCCATTTCGCAATGGGATTACAAGCTACTCAATCGGAAACTCAGAAATGCCCAGAGATGAAATAATCTCGGAATGCAAACGATACCGAAAACGAATCTCAGCTTCTAACAAATCCCACAGCCATTATTTCCAAACCGGACTTCAAAACACCGACAGATACCATGTACTTATGCGAGGGATCAATAACTCCAAAATAATATCACGATTCAGATCCCGTCGTCATTGACTAGAAGCCTCAGAATAGGACGGTTTTAGAGAACTTCTCCGACAGAATCACAGTTCTTCAATCGACTAAAACGGCAACAACGGAGGATCCACGTCCAGCAAGGGGAATAGATCTCCAGCTACCAAAGACAAACTCGATCTCAAAACTAACAATCACCTCTACGAGAAGAGGGCGTCGTAACTAGAACCGGAAGAAAAGTTTCCGGCGAACAACATATATCTCGCAAGAGTCGGATCCGTACGACGAGAGAATAGGGGATGAACTGTCGCAAGGAAACAATGAAGAAGGGAGGACTAGCTATCCTCTGAAGAAGAGGAAGAAGAGAACGAGATGTCCTCACAAAGGTAGGGATGGATGAAAAACGACATAGAGAAGGGAAAAGTGCTCCACGGGAAAGAGATTCAAGACAAACCAAGAGATCCGAGGTCAAAAGAACGAACTCTTCAAAGGTACATCACCATTGATCCACTGGAAGTAGGAGATAGGTGAGGTCCGCGCTAGAGCTTCGCCGAATGGAAGGAAGGAATGAGCATTCGTGTGAACCAGCTATCCACACCAGGAAGAAGAAGGAGATTCGCGCCAGGAGGAAGACGCCGTCGAGAAGAGGACGCCGCCGGGCGGTGAAGAACGCGGCCCACCGCTCGCCGGAACTGTCTCGCAAGCCAGCCGCTCGCAAGTGAAAGGGAGAGGGAGAGAGAAAAACCCTTACGGGTTTAAGAGCACACAGGGGAGGGTAAACTCGGAAAAGAGGAAACTCAACGGGAGCATTTTCTATTCGATGTAACATACGCCCAAAGGAGGTGGTCCGGTCCTTTAAATAGGAGCCGGCCTCCTATTTACAAGTAAATCCAGTTAATGAAAAAAAACACGTAAAATACCAACTAAAGTGCCTAAAATTACGTAAGCACCCCAGAAAAATCTAAAAAAAATACACTGACTAAACAAAATATGGACAATGATCTCCAAGCCAAATCGATCCCAAATTCTTCCTTCTTCGCCCATAAACTTGATCAAATCGCGGCCAATGTCTAGTGTCCCCACTACATAGAGAAAAGAATATTTGATCTGGTTATATTCCCTCACTATTTCCCTAAGAAAAAGGTAGTCCTTTTGTTACCATCATTTGTATTACTAAAGAGGCTGCAATACCATCTGGTAGAAACAAGGTGTCTCCAACTCCAGACAACAAGTTTGTGCCACCTCTAATATGATTCCTTACAAATCTTATTAACTCTACTCCATGCACATTAAGAATTCACAAGTGTCTTGGTTTCACCCTCTCTACATTAACCCGCATGTAACATGTGGCATAAAAGCACACATTTTCTCATCCTTTATTATATTCATCGATCACATAGTTTGATATGGCTATGATTTCTAAATGTTTACTGTTTTAAAATTTTAAAATTTTATCTAACCAAATGAAACTTCTCCATATTTCAGTCCAGTTTAAGTTGTGAGCTTCTAATTTTCTATACATTATGGTGTCAATGATTTCCTAACCTTCCATATAAGTCCAAGCCCAAAATTACCATGGTATATTCAAGTTAAGACACATGGCCAAAAATTTTATAGACGATGATACAAATTACTTATGCTGATTAAATTCCAAAATTGAACCATAGTTTACCATTTCTACATAGGTCATGATTCTATTTATCAATTTTAACCAAACAGCAGGCAATGATGATAAGCTCTTTGGTCATTCTCCCTCGGAGATGAATCATCAATTAATCAGATAGCAACTTTTTCAAGATCTACAGATTGAGTTGTGCAGAGAAAATTCCAGCATAAACTGAAACAAAGATAGATATAGAGAATCGTATAATCTGTAATCTGTTTTCACAAGTTCCGAAGAATTCATTGTGTACACAGTATCCTACCAGATGGCATGTAAACCTGAACATGGCATGTTGGCATGTTATCATATATGTCAAAAGTGTAGGTTAACTATTTCAACAACCTAGATGACATAGTGAAGAGTACCAACTAACAGTAGAACACTGAAGATCATTAATAAGGATCAACGTATGGTAAACACCAATAAAGAGACCAACAACATCATTTCCAACAGCAAGTTTTTCAAGCAGATTAAAAAAAACTAAAACTTGTACTTATGGCATTTTAAAACCAAAAAAACATCAGTTTTTTTATGTTCTTGTTGGAATAGTTTATAGTGACCAATACTAACCAAACAAACTCACTACATAAAAGAACAGATTACACGATAATTTGATACTTACAAGCTTACCAAGTTTGTAAGAAGACTTATCTGATCGCTAATATAACCCTTCAGCCCTTGACTTCCAAGGTCACTAACATCAAAAGAGTAAAAAATGTCAAAATGAATTATGTGGACAATTGATCAATAAACCAACATTACACACGGTTACTATAGCTGAATACTGAAGCAGATTTTAAAGGCAGTTCTAGTGAATTAATTTACAACAAAGAGATGTGCCAAAAGGGGACTTAGCAACTTCTGTTACTCGGTTGAAATAGCTTTATTCTAGGACATACAAGAAATGGCAGAGATTGCTAGTTTCAAGATGTCATGTGTCTCTACCAACAAAGACCAGCATCATATGATTTCCATATATTACAGGATGCAAAAGGCAACATACGAGGCAACAAGATGCAATGTCTTCCACTGGAAGAGTTTCTAAATGATGAATGAATACTTTCCAAATTTCTCCTGACCACCAAGGGGTAGTATAGCCTCTGCAGAAGGAATTTTTCCCTTCACCATATTTATCTTAAGTGTTGGTCTTCATGGACTAAAATACAATTTGACCAAGGCTTTGGCCAAGTCTTGCAGCTTGTGACTACTAGAGCTAAACAAGACAGTTGCAAGTTCCAATTAAAATATCCCTAGATGTTACTTGTTAACTGCAGTCAGAGAGAAAGTGAAAAAGACTAGTTACCAATTCCAATTAAAATAATAAGACATTTTTATATCAAGCTAGTTATGTCAAACAGTCATCACTTGAATAACTTAGGGGTCAAAACTTTGATTTGTTTAGAGAGTTGCTTCCTAGGAAAGACACCTCCATCTTGCATGTTTTGTTATAAAAGTCAGTTAGTCATACAACATCACTATTTAAGAATCCTGGGAGTCAAAATTTTAAAAAAGTAGGTTGATGACACTTAATATAATAGTAGGTGTGAAATGTTCATAACACTTGGGATGACTTCTGCAATGCTTCACATGCAAAATAAGAAAGTTGAGTCCTTATTCTACACGATGCAAAAGCATAATAGTATTTGCATGTTAAATGCTGAACTTTCTACTATTAAGTTTATCTTCATCAGAAATATTTCACTTCAATTATCCAACTTTCCTCTACTACCGTTGCAATTACTCCATGATCTTATTCTAGACATATAACCATGCCTAAGACTTTCTAAGTGCACAAAATGCACTTTTTCCAGAATCAATCTTAAGTTAGTTCAAGTCAAGTCAAGAGAAGTGCTTACAACCATCTTAGGGCAGATGGGAGTTGACATAAATCATGAAAGGTAGAAATGACTTGTCAACGGTTTCCAGGAAGTTCAGAACCAGATCACTTCGGTACTTACAGTTGCGTCACTACAAGCGCTCGTTCGTCTTCACTGTGATGGCAAGTCACACCTTCCCACGCATCCCAGGTGGTAGGTGCACACGGATCGCCGTTCCAACCCATCCTGTCTGGTACACGGAGGGACTCTTTCAGTGCTCTCATCGCCGTCGCTGTCCAAAAAATAAACTTCCACGTTAAGCACATCAAGATCGGATGCTCCTAACTCTTCTAACAAGGCTCATGTATCTGGTTTCTCGCTGCAGCTGCAGGCATACCTTGGCTGGGAACCGTGATGAGGTCCAGCGGAACCAGTGCATAATTCTCCAGCCCGCTAATCAATGGCCTTCCGGCGACTGGGACCAGCCTCACACTCAGCTTCGTGGTCGTTAGATTTTGGATTATGAACTGCCATTTAAATGCTGTGAAGCTCCCTACTTGCTTAAATATGTCCACCCTGCTCACGTTGTCCTTGTTAACATATATGTCAAATACCCTCTGCCCAGAAGCCTTGACGGCAGGATCTATCTCCGCAAAATGAAACCAGAGCATGTAGTCCAGCCTGGAGTCCACCGGCAGCAAGTATTCCAGCGCTACTTTGTCAGAATCGACGGTGGCCGCCGTCTGGTAGAGGTGGACGGGAAAGAAATTGTGCGCCTGGTTGGTCCCCAGGATCTGCCGGTCAGTGCTCAGAGCAACGATCTCGGCGCCAACAGCTTTGCGGACCTCGGAGTCGGACTGCCAGACCCGGCCGAAGCGATCGATATCGGCACTGAAACCGGGGCCAAAGAGGTGGCCGCCGCAGGTAAAACGGCCGTAGTTGACGAGGACGAGTTCCGACCCGAGATCAGCGCCGCCATAGGCGAGAGGGTCGATCTGGAAGAGCTCAAGCGAGCCAATGACTGGGGCATCCGTGGCAATGCTATAGAAGCAGATGTCAGCAAGTCCGTCGTCCACCTGGGCAAAAAGGTCGGAGTAAGCGCCGTTGCGGGCAATAGACTCCGGCCAGGGGGAGCGCCAGCTGAAGACGAGGGTGCCCTCGACGCCGACGTCGAAGCTGGGGGCGTGCATCTTGCTGTCGTAATTGTCATAGACAGTGAAGATTCGGATGTAGTACCGGCCGCCGGGGACGGGAACAGAGTAGCAGCTCTTCTTGCCGGCAGAGGACGGTGGGAAGGCGCGGATGGTACGCTCCTGGATCTGCGGAAAGTTATGGGGCTCGGCAACAGTGCCGGAGATGCCGCCTCCGGAGAAGAAGCGGTCAGCACTCCAGGTCCAGTTGAAGGGAGCGGTGAAGTTGTCGGCGCTGCCGCAGTCTATGGCATAGAAGGCGTCCCCTGCATTGCGGAAAGAGAACTCTCAGAGGGCGATAAGCATGGCGTGGTTTTCCGTAGAGTTGAAGGGGGACAAAGGCGTAGAAGAGAAACAGAGTAAAAAGAGGATAAAAGAGTGGATTACCGTAGAGATAGGGAACGGCAGGAGAACCGCGAGCTGGAATGAACAGGAGGAAGAAGAGAGAAAGGAAGAGGCGGCTCTGCATCGCGGCGGCGGCGGCGGCGGAGATGGGAAGAGCTCGTGAGAAGAAAGGGGAACGGGAGAGAGGGGGAGGGAGAGAGAGTGCGGCGTGATTGCAGACGGTGGTGGGTAGGGTCAGGGTGCCAGAGAGACGATATTCCCGTCAAGGTGACGGGCATACTGCGCCACAACCATTGCGCTTTCTCATTCGTTATTGTAGTTATTTTTAAATGACTCCCTTGCTCGAAGAGTATTGCTTATCTGCCCTTACGTAACGGTCAGGGGACGTGAAGGGATGACACTCCGAACGAAGAGCGGTGGTGACCCGACGACGCAGCTGAGAAAGAGAGTGAGAAAAAGCTGTCGTCCTCGGTGCCGAGCGCGGCGGGGAAGGCGCTCCCCGCCGCTCTCGTGATTCCAACTTTAAGCTGGGCTGCCACGTCGCACCGGGGAAAGGCCACAGCCGTTTTCAGCGGGGGTCCCTCTTCACATAACTAAGTAGATGGGTTACTTTTGCAGGTGCAGATAATTTGAAGGGGTTTTATGCAAGATTTCATGCGCCCTTTCGGTAAAATGTCTTTAAATTTGCCTTTAGATTTGTTAGAGGTCAATAATTAAGTTTTTGTAATTTAAATCAGAGATAGAATTAGGATGTTAGAAAGACACGTGAAATTGTAACGAAAACTCAATTTATCAAGTAATCAAAGCAGTGTACGACTAAAAGACCTTGATGAGATCACTGCGGCGCTCAAACATCACAGAATAAGATGAGGGAGAGAAGGTATATATCATTCCTTCTAAACACAGCACCATACTACAATTGAAGAATGAAAAGATGTTTTGACCGGAGGGACAGAGAAAAGGACACGAGAGAACTGAATGGGGAACAACATCGCAGCTCGTTCACACCACCTTGAGCAGGTATAGTGTAGTGGAGATTGACCTCCAACCTTTCTAAAAGGAGATGGTCTTCCCAGCGTTATATGGCCGTTAATGGGCCGGATTGGAACCGGACTGCACCGAGTCCAAAATAGGCATTCATTTGGGTAACCATAGGTTTGGGCCACTACTTTTTCAAAGCCCATCAGGCCTGCTTGAGAGGGTGGACACTCAACAGAGCACCTCAATGTCTCTCTGTCCGGGGCCAGTTTGACACAAGCTTAGATTGGAAAACACACAGCATATCTCTACCTCTGAGGGTTGCGAGCCAAATTTAATTTTAGGATAACTTTGGTTTATCTCTAAACTTTAGAGATAAATTAGTAATACATCAAATGGGCAGACAGAAAGATCAACTTCGTGAGGTGGAGCCAGGTTAAGGTGGCTTTTGTTTCGACTTAAATGGCATTTGATTTAATTTAATAAAATGTTTAAAATCTTAAATTTATTTTTAATTTATTTTATGGAACGCAAAATCTTAATTATTTACCTATGAAAATAAAAATTTTCAGGAAGCCACTAAAATTAAGTGCTCATATAAAAAGTTATTATTAAATTTAAATATTTTATTAAATATTTTAATGTCTAATTTTTGACTGATTAAAAGATTAGACATCAATTAAGCTAAAACAAACAAGACCTTAATTTGAAAAATCTAAACTTTTAATTTTTTGTCTGATCTCTTAATGTGTGATAGAAATATTTAATTTGATTGATATATCTATATATTGATCGATTTAGTTTTTTGCTTAAAAATATATTATGAATGTTACTTTGTATCTTTAATAAAGATATTGTGTTTTAAAAATAAAAATAAAATATACAACTTATTTTTTAAGAGATTTATAAAAATACAGGATATGTGTTTCAAAGTGATTTAAGGCATATAGCCAAATAGTCTAAAAATTTCAACCTTTAACGGAAGAGACAGGATGTGCTTTAAGACCAATAAAATGCCACCTAGGTTAAGGAAAAGGTCAAGGGGGGCTCCATGTAATACCCACGATATTAAAAAAAAAATTTAGTTAATGATTATGTATTATTATTATTTTAATCTCTCCCTATCCCTTCCGCAAATTCCTCCGTCGGTTACCTTCCCTCTCATCAAACCCTCCCCCGCCTGCCGTTTTCTCCTCTCCGACGCCCTATTCTTACTATTCTTCTTCTTCTCCTTCTTCGTCGTCGCTGCGCGACGCTTCCTCTCCCCCCCAGTCGACCTCGCGGCCACCACCTGCACCAGCCGGAGCCGCCCCCGCGCGCACCGGCCAGCGCCGCCTGCACCAGTCGGAACCGCCCCCTCCGCGCGCGCACCGGTCGCCCCCCTCCGTTGGTCGCCGCCGCCTCCCGCGGCCTCACCCTACGGACCCGGCCCGCAGCCTCCGTCCCGCGCAGCAGCGCCGCCGCCGCCGCCGCCGCCGCCGCCAGCCCCGGCCGCCCCAAAGATCGCACCCCCCCCCGCGCGCCGCCGCCCATCGCCCCCCGGTTGACGCCTTGCCCGCTCGCTCTCCCTCCGCCGCCGCGCCACCCCGCCATCGTCGTCCCGCCGTCTCCGCCGCAGCCGCCCGCCCCGGCGCCACCCACCCGCACCCTCCGCCGGCCGCCGCGGCCGTGCGCGCCCGGCCGACGCCGCCGCCCGCGTCTACACACCCTCCGCCGCCGCCGCCGCCCGGCGCCAAGCTCCGCCGCCGCCCGCCGTCGAGCGCCGGCCGCCCGCCACCCTCCGCGCGCGGACGCCCACGCGTGCGCCCGACGCCCCCCCCCGTGCGCCACCCGTGCGCCACCCTCCGCGCGCCCGCGCGCGGTGTGCGCCGCCGGTGCGCCACGCACCCCCTCGTGCGGTATATCCCCCCCCCACTCTTCTCTCTCCTATCCTCCTCTCTCCTATCACCTTCTATTTAACTCTATAATTCATGATTCTTCTTCTACCGACAGTTTTTGAGACTACCTACCCGGCTCAGTTTTTCGTCGCCGACGCAACCGCGGCAGTCTCGTCGCCAAATTCAATTTCCTCGGATTTTCGTGTGCCGTTCGTCGTCGCCGTCAAGGTAGGCGTCTCGGCTATCCTTAGCACTCTAATATATTTGTTTAAACCGTAAGAATCATGTTAGATCACCAGGATTAGAATATTGTAATTATTGGGCAGTTTTGGTTTTATTTGCATATTTAGATAGATTTAGATTAATTTGTTTAATTCATGCATGTTTAGAGTAATCTAGCGATTCATGTATGTTAGACATCATGATAGGTTGTATATGTTTAATTTAGCCAGTTTAGTATGTTTTGCATCACGATAACCTTAATCATGTATATTCCGATTTGATAAAAAGCCGTTGTAAGGTTTAGGCATAATGTGGTTAGAACTTAGTTTATTTTCTTTTATGTGATAGATAGTCCTGTTTAAGTATGTAATTGAGGTGTTTAGGTTGTAGCTTGCATGATCATATTTAGATGCATCATATGATAAACTGGTTCTTGTTTATGCTAGATTATGGTGTGGTATGCAAATATGGGGTGCATAGAACCATGAGTGTGCATCTATGTATTTCATGTTTGATTTGCCAATTAAATGTTCATGTTTACTGTCTGAGTTAATTATATGCTTGCATGGTGTGGAATGTGGTTAGTGCAGTGAGCTGAATTGTGATGGAAATGTACTTCACCGTACTATAATTCGGTCCCGTGGGCGCAGATGAATTAGAACGATCCGAGCATCCGTCGATCCCGGATACCGCGGTTTATCTTAAGTACTCCCCTGCCTATGGGGTACTATGAGATTTAGCTTACTATATGTTACTTCCTACTATATGGTAAATCTGGTGCTAGTTTTGTGATGTGACTACATTTTATCAGATGGAGCATGGTATTTACTCAGACAGGTGTGTAGTTGTGTATGTTGGCATAGATGGTAGTGTTATAGATGTGTCTTTGGTTTTATGTCAGGTTGTGTATATTGTGAGCATACCTAGAGTAGGTTAATAAGCAGGTTGTAATGGTTTTTAATGCATATAGAGTCTGGTTATCATTTGGGGTAGTTGAATGACCTTTGTAATCAATTAATTAAAGATATACAATTAGTTTACACCCTATGTATTAAATCTGATTTTTAGGCTTATTATTCTATTATACAATTAGAAATCATTATTATAGTGGGGTAGTTCGGGTGTAAGACCTACTGAGTCTGTTGTGACTCACCCCTTCCGTTGTTAATATTTTCAGGATTGCAGGTTTAGCGCAGCAGAAGCGTAGTGGTGTTTTGGAGTCCAAGGAGCTAGTGGAGTACTTGTTCAGTGTTGGTATTATTTAGATTGTAATTTCATAGTGTTAATTAGATAGAATTATTGGAATTGTTTATTTGGATTGTGATTTTGGTCTTAATTGGTTCCAGACCGATATTCTTCCCCGTTACGTCGCCGGATTATCTTCCGCTGTGCATATTAAAAATCCGGGTCGTGACACTCCAAGTATCCGAGGTTATTGGTGTTTTAAGACCAAGCAATACTAGCTAATAAGAAAGGGTCATGGGGGCGTAAGACTATGAGACTTCGGCCTCTTCGATTAACCTCTCATGATTAAGCTGGTGCTGTTTCATCGATCTTAACCCTCCTCTAACCTCTAATTTGGTTAGACGTTGTTAGATTCAGAATGTTTGATTTGATGCATATGTTAATAAATCTTTTAAATATAAGTTGCATTCTTTAACTTTTTAGTTTTATAATATAATTCCTTACAGGGACAGAAGAAACATATAATATATGACTTAAGTAAACACTAAATTGATTAATACATACATATTTTAATCAAATTAAACATTTATGGGGTGTTTGGTTGCATGATAATTGAGGTTTTTATTTTAATTTTTAAAAATTGTAAGAAAACTTGTTAAAAGAGATGTTTGACAACCATGACAATTTTATGTTTTGAAAGTGATTTTCTTCTTAAACAAAAAAGAGGGTCTCACCTCTTTCTTTTTTCTTGTGGTCCCCCACTTTATTTGGTCATGTGCGGTGGTTACTCTTTTTTGTAATCACATCCCTCCAAACATGATAATTTTATGTCATGAGTTGGTTTACTTTTTATTTTAATACAATTTTTTATCATGAAAGTGTACAAAAAATTATCATGCAACCAAACACCCCATTAATCTAATCACAAACAGATATTAGACATAAATTAAGGTGTTTGTTTTCACTTAATCTAAAAGTTTGAACTTTTAATTTCATGCGTAACACCTTAGTTACCAATAAAATTAAGTACTTAATTATAGCATTTACATCTCTTAATCCATCTAATACTTATGGGGTGTTTGGTTGCATGATAATGGAGGTTTTTATTTTAATTTTTAAAAATTGTAAGAAAATTTGTTAAAAGAGATGTTTGGCAACTTTGACAATTTTTTGTTTTGAAAGTGATTTCCTTCTTAAACAAAAAAGAGTGTCTCACCTCTTTCTTTTTTCTTGTGGTCCCCCACTTTGTTTGATCATGTATGGTAGTTACTATCAATCCAAACAATTGGTTGCATGATATTTTTTGTACACTTTCATGATAAAAAATTATATTAAAATAAAAAGTGAACCAACTCATGACATAAAATTATCATGTTTGGAGGGATGTGATTATAAAAAAGAGTTACTATCATTCATGACCAAACAAAGTGGGGGACCACAAAAAAAAGAAAGAGGTGAGACCCTCTTCTTTTGTTTAAGAAGAAAATCACTTTCAAAACATAAAATTGTCAAGGTTGCCAAACACCTCTTTTTACAAGTTTTCTTACAATTTTTAAAAATTAAAACAAAAACTTTCATTATCATGCAACCAAACACCCCATAAAGATCTGTTTATATATATTATTTTTTTCTCTACAAAGGATTACACGTGAAAAGAAAAAGTTAAATCATACAACTTGATTTCAATAATTTTATCCAGACATAAGAGGTGTGAGAGTAGAGGCTAATTGAGGCGGAAAAGAATCTAAAAATCAACAATCTGCGGAATTAGAGGTCAAAAGTTGGTTAAGGCCAATGGTGATTTATCAATGAATGTAACAATCAAGATTTCTCGGCTGTGAAAGTCAAGACCTATGCCTCCCCTTGTGAAAAGCAATTCTTAGTGCCAAAGGATATAATGCTGAAGTCTGCATATGGATTATGGAGGGCGTGAATATATATGGTCACAAGTAAGAATGTCAATGGGCCGAGCCTGACCCCGCCTGAAGTCAGCCCGATTAAGGCTCGGATCAAAATATATCGAGTTGGCCTGGCGTGACCCGCATCACATTGTTGGCCGGTCTCAATTCGACCTATTTTTTTATTTCATAAATATATTATTATCAAATTCTCAGTAAATAATATTATTTAAGAGATGTTATATTTTAAAGTAGACGTGATATTTTTAATTAAGTTATGTTATAAAAGTTGATGACTATTTGTCTCATTTCAACCGACTGTGTTGACGGCCCAACAAAGGGATATGTGGTCTGGCCGGCCCATTGCCACCTGAGGTCTACTAAGGTGACTAAACATTTACCTAAATGGCCAATGAAACATTTAACTGAATAAAATATCTGATGAACAGGTAGTTGCAAAATTCTTTTTACAGCTACTTAAAAAGAATTTCAAGGGTAGTGAAAACGAAGACATGTCTTGAATGATGTTCACCGATGAGAATGACTGGCTCAAGGGTTAAGACAAGGCTTGGGGTGTGAACGGCATCATGCTCGATCAGACTCATGACAGTGACAATTTGTCAACTTGCCGACCGAGCTTGGCTCGGTTGGCACGACGCCACCCCCGAGGGGGGGTGGCGGGGGTTCAAATCCCGGCTGTGTTCAGCCGGGCCACCCTTGCGGGGGGCGGGAGTGGTCATCCCGTGGGGTTCGAGTGTTCGCCGGCAGCACTCGAACCCTCGTCGGTGCGCAGTGCGGCGCACACCTGGCCACTGAGCCATGTTGTCCAAAAAAAAAAGATAATTTGTCAACTTGATTGATTGTTCCCAAAAAGAGAGAGAGAGTGAGAGAGAGAGAGAGAGTAAAAAAAGGACAAGAACACTGAAGAGGTCAATTTCATAGCGGTCATGGTAAAATGGACTTCCTTGGCTTACCCATATCATGGGGTGTTTACTTGTAATGTAGGTTTCTGTTGTATGCTTTGCGGGAATATCGTTTTTAAATGAAATGTTTTCTTTTAAATATTGGTGTTCATAATCATTCATATTCCTGGATATGTCAGCAAAAAAAATAAATTTTTTTAACAAGTGCTTAAAATTTTTGTCGTGAAAAATCGGTGCATGCCACCTGAAAACTCTCGATAATGCTATTCAGTATTTTAGTTTTTTTTTACGATGAAAAGCCCCTTCTATTCTACTACTGCCTCTCTCTTCTCTTTCCCATACCCCCTTTTATTTCTCCAAAAAAAGGGGTATGCTTTTGTTAAAGACAAGTCAAAATATGTTAGACTTAAAATGTAGCTTCAAGGTGTTTTTAGAAGAAGGCAGTTAATTTTTAAAAACACGGTATTTTTAAGTTTTTTAAGATTTACACTTTTTGAAGGCATATTTAGAAATGCAAACAATTATGGGAACCGAAAAGTAAAAATTTATTAAATAAAATATAAAGTAAGAAACATTGTGTTTGGGATCAAACATTTTACAAAAATTGCCGTCGTAAACTCTTTATTAGCCAAGAATAATTTCTCTTTTAGGATATCGCTCGATGTGTATTGTTTTAAAAAACTTTTTCGTTAAATACATTTTTTCTATGGATATCCATCAATGGCCCATTTCGTCGGATCTGGGCAAATTCCCGCTTGGATCAGGGTTCGGTTTGATTTGGTTTCAAATGATTTTTTTTTTTTTTTGGAATCAGACCAAATCAAGCACTCTCGAACCAAACCATGGGAACCATATTTTATTAATGTATAATATACATGGTAGTATAAATTTTTAATTAAGTTTTTTAAATCATATTCTACTAAATTTTAGTATGTATGTTTATACATTTCATTCATTTGTCTTGAAAACTTTTGAAACAAAATTATTTTGATAAAAGATATACAAAGATAATATTATATATTTTAAAATAAAAATAATTAGTTTAATTTAGGTTATTCTATATATCAGTTTAGTTTGATTTGAGGGATTCTAGAAATCAAAACAAACTAAGAGATAGCTCAAATCAATGGTTTGGTTTGATTTTTTTTTGGGTTGAACAGAACAACGAGCACGCCTAAATTTATGGGCTCTTTGGTCTCATGGCAAACTGAGTTGTTGTTAATATATATATATATATGTAATAAAACGCGTTAAAAGAGATGTTTGTCGACTGTTATAAATTTATGTTTGTAATGAGATATCTTTCTTTAGAAAAAAAAAGGTGAGAATCTTCTTTTTATCTTGTAATCTTCATCTTTTCTTGGTCATACTTATTCTCACTCTTTTTTGTCATGACATATCCTCTGCACAAGATAATTTTATATCATTAGTTGACTTAAACTTTATCTTAATACAACTTTTTATCACGAAAGTGTATAAGAATTTATCATGCAACCAATCACCTTTTTAGGCCTAGTATTAGATATCTATATTATCAGTAATTTTAAAATAAATATTGATATAAATTATTATTTTGTCAATAGTATCAATTTTGAAACTTGTATCACAAATAAGGTATATTATTTAATACAATTGCCCGCTTGTATATCAAAATTGATGAGGTGCATATTTTTATTACATACAAGTTTCAAAATTGAGAGTAATAACCAAATATTTTTTTGTTGATTTTAATCAACATCAATTTCAAATTTAATAATGATCTAGGTGCCTAATACACTTACTAAAACTGTAAAACAGTGAATCCTGCAAAGTGAACTTGATCAAACATTTCTGTTCACGTGTCTAGTTATTTACTTTTATGAAGCAAACTAAATTGGTTAGAGCGTAAAAAATTGATATTAATATCAATATTGATGTTTTTAGAGGACTGTATCAATATCAAAGTTGACACGTGGGCAATAATATTGCATATCATGTTTTATTTGTACTAAAATTTCAAAACTCATACAAATAGCCAAACACCTGTCCAACAATACCAATTTCAAATTTAATAATAATAGATGTGCATGATACTGTTACAGAGCAAGCTGTAACACACCTCTTAGTTTGTCTTCTGTATTATGTATGACTTGAATTAGTAAATCGAATAACTTAATTCATGTTCAATATTATATTAATTTAAATATATATATTTGATAAAAAGGTGATTCTCTCTTATAAATGAAATGTTAAATTTAGGAATGATCTTAGTTGGCTAATTTATTTTAGTTTACTTTTACATTAGATTAGATAAATTTAATCTTTGTTTTATGAGCAAGTTCTTATGTGCATAACTAGCCAATTGAACGGAATTGAACCAGAATTTTTAGTTTGACTCGTTAATAAATTTGTAATCATGCCATCTGACTTATCCAGTTTAAAGCCCTAATTTATATATATAGGGCTTTTATGCAACTCAAATGATATCTTGTAAGTTGTGGGGGGTGTTTGCACGATAACTGAGTTTCCGTTACAATTTTATATTCTTATAACAAAACTTGCCAAAATAGATATTTGACAATCATTACAAATTTATGTCTTTCAAGAAATTTCTTTCTTGAACAAAAAAGAAAATCTCTTTTTAACTTGTTATTCTCCACTTTGTTTGGTCACATATGATACCATCTCAAAAAAACATGACAATTTTATGTGACTGATTAATTTACATTTTATTTTAATAAAACTTTTTTATCACGGAAAATTATATAAATTATTTTGCAACAAACCACTGCATCAGTTATCTCTATTTTAGCTATCTTTCCTTGTGTGTTGACTTAATCATAAAAGAAGAACTCCAAGATTCATTCTTGTTGCTTCTCTTTTCTTGCAACATTTTACGTAGATGTTTCTGAGAGCTTTTCTACACGATGTGAAGTAAATTATACATAAAATATATTTTTATAATTCGTGGACAACGAAGCAATAATTTTCTTGTTTAAAGAATGAAAATGCGTATAATATCCTTATTTGACACTTGAACCACGTCTGATCTTGCCAACATTTTAAGGAAGTGTTTGCTTGCACGATAAATAATTTCTCATTATAAAAAAAACAAAACATCAAAAAGTATATTCCACCATGCAAGATGAAAGTATGTCTTTATCGATCAGTTTCTTCGTACGCAAAAAAAAAGAGTTATCGGAGTGTTTGATTGCATGATAATTTTTTGTACATTTTCACGATAAAAAATTGTATTAAAATAAAAAGTGAGTCAACTCACGACATAAAATTAATATGTTTGGAGGGATGTGATAAAAAAGAGTAACTACCATACATGATTAAACAAAGTGAGAGACCACAAGAAAAAAGAAAAAGATAAGATCCTCTTTTTTTAAGAAGAAAATCACTTTCAAAACATAAAATTGTCATAATTACCAAACACCTGTTTTAACAAGTTCTTTTATAATTTTTAAGAATTAAAATAAAAATTTCTATTATCACTTTCAAATTTCTATTTAAAAATTAAAATTTCTTTTAAAAATTTTTAAGAATTTTTAACCTGTTTTCTTTTAGAATTTTTAACAACTAAACATCACATTTTTGACCCTATCCTTTTGTTATGCATGATTTCTGTAGCATAAGATTTTAGTTTCCAAGAAACACATTAACTCTACGACTTGTTTGGTTAGAGTATCGAAGATGATATTATATTAGTATTGATATTTTTAGAAGATAAAGTATTAATATCAAAAGTGAGATAAGTTGACATTTATATTATATAATATACGTTGTTTGCACTGTAAATTTTAAAGTTGATACTATTAACTAAATCTCAAATTAATTACTATTAATATCAAATTTAAAAATAAAGGTGATAAAGGTGTCAGGCCATTAAATTTTATTCGTTATAAATATTAACAGCGTAGCGTACCCTAACCAAACGCCTGACAAGCCTTATCTTGTCATTTGACAACTCTCACCAGACACGTGCAATGGACTGAAAACCGTCTTGAAAATTCTTAGAACAGACAAGGAATTTCTAACAATGGACTCTTTTTTTTTTGTAAAAATTGTCTGCCTGTTGTAGGCCCACTTACGGCTACGGGTACACCGTACACGCACAGATCACGCTACGTTGCCGTCTTTTCGGCCTTGGAGACGCACCAACCCAAGTCTTTCTCGGATCGGGTCTGGTGCCCTGCCCGGCCCGACCTGATCCAGGAAACATCCGTCTTTATTATTGAAAGACTTAATTTTATATCGACTATTAAAGTTGCGAAAGAAGTATTTTTATGTTCATAGATCTGATCATAATTATTTTAACATCTGAATTTTAAAATTTTTCACATATACCGGAACAGATGAACTCGAACTCTGTTTGAATCTGTCTTCTATATTTTTTATTATATTTTGTGTATTTCTGTTATAACTTTGACAATGATAATTGATCGGGAGAGAAAATGTTGAAAATTTTAATTTCATATTAATTTTATTTTTGTTCAATTCTCGTGTATTTTTATCGTGATTCCGAGGACGATGTAATTAAGAAAATGTTAAAATATTAAATTTCATATTAAATATGGGATAAAATATTTTTATATGATCTTATGGCCTGTTTGGTTAGAGTATCAAAATTGATACAATATCAATTTTGATATTGATATACCAAGAAGATGTAATATCAATATCAAAAGTGATAGTATCAAGTTTCTTCGAGTGTTTGGTAATGTTATATCAATATTAAAATTGATATTAGGTGTTTGGTAATACAATATCAATATGAAAATCACTATTAAATATTTTGATTAATTAGCATCAAAATTATATTTTAATACCAAAATTATTGTTAAAATATAAAAATATCTATATTATTTACAAAATTAAATATATATTTAAATAATAAATTTAAAACAAAAACTAAGAAAAAATGATATAAAGTTGACCACTTTCAACAAATTGAAATGTCAAAATCTCATATTTTGTTGTCCATGCTCTGTACAGACATACATGCATAAAATTCAACCGTAACTACAACAAACATAAAATGTTACTGTCTATTAAATGCACTGACGAAATATTCTAATACAGAGAAAGATCAACGGTATAATATCCACTAACATGATTATACACCTTATATTTACCCCTTACATATCCATCTGAAATCTCCCACTTTCAGATTCAAAAAAAACTACAAAGCAAGTCTTGCTAGAACATTACAAAACAAATCCATCTGAACCCACAGTCGTCACCTGCGGTGAAAAACCATTGGAAGAAACCCCAAAAGAAGCTGAAGGAGAAGAACTTGCCCAATAACCTCACCTGATTCCTGCACAAAACAAATGACAATCAAATTTTTGTAGGACTCCCAACTTAGTAGAATGGAACAAAATTGAATGCTCTCGAATATGGATAAAAATAGTACTCGCATTGAACATGACTGCATTAATACTACTGGAGTTTTGAAGGGCAAGTAGACCAATTCCTATCTGCATAAAATTAATGTGATGAACTGTGTTCATGATGCACAGTTAAGGAACAATTAGAACAATCCATAAGATTTATTACTATGAGAGGAAACCAATAACGCCTCGCTTTAGATTCGCCAATCGAATTATATTTCTTCTACTTGTTGAGAGAAATCTAGTCCACTAAAAGAAACACATGTTCTTTTAAACAAAACATCTAGGAGGAGAGTTTTAGAGGCGTCCACCTTTATTTCAATTAGTATTTTTATCTGATATATTTATTTGTAGTGCCTACCAGAATCCAAATTCTATTGTTATCCCTCCATAGATTTTTGTTACTCTAGGACACATGATAAGTCACTATAGTAATTTGAACAGCTCGGAATCGCTTTGGTACTCTGGTGCTTTGCAGAAAGGAAATGCACCGTTACTCTTGAAGCAAAGATACACGGGTGAAAGCATATTCAAAACTTACTTGATATTTACAACTATCTTGAAATCATCCTACTATTAGTCAAGTAGGCAGGTTTCTATAGAAAGAAAGCAAGGGGTATATGCCATCTTGTTCACCAAGGGAGTGGTATTAGCTCAAAAGATTGCCAATCATGAAGCTCCCTTGTTCTAAAATACAATATCTTATGGTCACTCAAACAATACAAAATTACCATTAATACACATTTAATAATATTTTGAATGTGTATTTATAAAAAAGTTAGCATTAATACACATTTAATAATATTTAATAGCATCACTAGATAATTCAAGTGAGGAAAACACAGTTTCAAAAAGAGAGCATAGATGATTCAACCATGGCACAAACATAAATAAATACCCCAAAAGATAATTTGTGTCATCAAGTTTACTTCCTGCCGCAACTTTGCCCATAACCTGATGTACTAGCTAGCTAGTTTTCCTTTTCCATGAAATGGAAATGGACTCTAGCCACCTTTTGACCAAAACTAAAGATGGTAGTGCACCGCCCCTTTTTCTAGTATCTTCAACGGGGTAAATAATGCTGAGAGGCCGAACATCGACCAGTGTGAAGACATTCCAATAGGGTACTCTCTCCTCTCGGAAAATGAGTCTCAAATGAAAGATGAGCCCTGAATTATACCTATATAGAAACTAATTAGAAGCACCCGTAGATGGCCAATCTAATAGGAAAAAGTGGCCATGTAATTTTTTTTCCCAAAATTTTCCCCAAACTAGTATCGAAGCAGAAGATAGATGGAAGACACGCTTTAGAAAAGAAAAAATTGCCCACTCCTGACAAAAGATTGTTGTACACCGGCCAATAAGAGAATGCTCCTCCATCAAGCCTCCATCCTACAACAACTGTTTTTTCTTTACCTACGCCATAGCCTTACAACCAAGATACACAAACACAACAAGGTCGCCAATTCGGCGGTGTCGAGAGGCATGCAGTGTGAGCAATTAGGTGGTGAAAAGACCCAAAGAGAAACATCATGTACACACGCTTACGATACCCACGGAAGATGTACACCATGGAGCTTCCCCAAAGAAATATAGCAAAATGAAGAGCAAATCAAACCCTTGAAGACAACACCAAAGGAAGAAAATGACCTCGTAGGAACAAGTGCCTCCAATCTAGCCCAACCTCGCAGGACAGAGCGCCTCCAATCCAGCCCGACCTGCAACCCGCCGGTTGCAGCATGCTTCGCCGGTTGCGAGTGACGATGGTTTGGCGGGGATGCCGTTGGCACCGGGCGTAGATCTAGAGGGATGTAGCGCCGTGGCGAAGCACGCTGCAACCCACCATCTCTAGAGCGATCGAGAGAGAATTGCGATTTCCGGAGGGACGAGGCGAGGGCTTCTGGAGCGGACCAAACAGGCTGTGAGTGTCGACCGGTCGAGTGGGAGCACAGACACAATTTCATTTTCAATACAGGGTGATGGCCGTATTGAAAACTTTAAAATTTTTCAATATCAATTTTAAAACTAAAATTCATATCCAAACACAATTTTATCACCCCTATCAGTAGCAATATCAAAATTGATATTGATACGGTAACTTAATACAGTTATCAAACAGGCCGTTAATTATCTCAATTTCTAAATTTTGAAAATTTTCACGTGCGTGGAGGAAGCACCGGTTTTCAAATGTCGTCCGATGAAAATGCGTGATGCGACCTGAAAACGCCCGTACGTACGCGGCGTGGCAGGCGCGCAGGAAAAGATTCCCTTCTCGATCCTTCCGGCACCTCCCGCGTTCGAAATCCCTAACTTGCCCCTGACCCTCCCCCCCCTCCGAGGCTCCACCCGTCTCCTCCTCCCTCTCTAGTCTCTAGTCTCTCCAAGCGTCGTGTTGTCGACGTGGCCTTCGATCTTATCTTTAGATGCCTCCCCGGACGTCATTGCCAGCTCGGACGTGGAAGAGGAGACTCGGCGCGGAATATTCACAGCCCTACCGGTTTAGATTCCCCGCTCCCCCCCCCTCTCTCTCTCTCTCTCCACATAGGCTCCGTTACGCGACGCGACGCCGCGACCCCGTCGCCGTCCCATCTTCTCTCCTTTGTTCTCTCTGTCCAGACGACACCGTCCGGCGCCTCCGTGCTCCCGCCCGCGGATCTCCCGGCTCTTCCTGCCTCGTTTCTTCGACGACGACGGCGACGGCCGTGGTTCTCGAGCTCAGATCTTGCATTTGCTTCGCCGTGGTGGTTCGTTTCGGATCTCTTCTTCCTTCTCTCCCAAGTTTGTCCATTCTGGCCTTTCACCCTCCGCGATTCCTTTCCGCCCATTAAAACATTATTGGGTGGGGATAAGAGGTTAGATTCCATACTAGATTCTCGTCATATTCCTTTCCTGTGTCCGATCCGGAGCGCCCTGTGAGGTGGGTTCCTATTATTCTTCTTCTTCTTCCTCCTCCTCCTCGGGGGGTCTCCGTTTGCTTCTGGGGGTATTGTTCGGTTCTTCCTGTCCGGAGAGCTCTCCCTGGCTAAAAGGGGGTTGTGTTTGTCTACAAAGAATCTGGAGGCCGTCGTCGGGGAACACGAGTGGCGACCGGACGATGGATGTCATGGTGGCGGCGGAGTCCACGGCGGAGGATAGGGCGAGGAAGTACAGGGAGTACGTGGAGGCGCTGGAGGAGGAGCGCCGCAAGATTGAGGTCTTCCAGCGGGAGCTTCCTCTCTCTTTCCACCTCGTCTCCCAGAGTGAGCATCGACTCTCTCTCTCGCGGTTTCTTCCACGATCGAAATGAAAAATTCTCTTTTTTTTTTTGGTTTTACTCCTGTTAATTTTTCTGACGGAAACCTCCGTCTCTTGAAGCCATTGAAAGCTGCCGGCAGCAGATGGCTGCGGAGATTTTGGCAGCCGCGGGGGCTAGCGGCGGCCCATCGGAGCTCGACGAGGAGACGTCGAGCGAGAGGGCCCCCGTGCTTGAGGAGTTCATACCCATCAAGCGCCGCTGTTTGTCTGATGCAGACGACGAGGAGGAGGGAGAGGACATCCACCGCCGTCCGTGCCACGATCTCCGGCAAAATAGCAACAGCGGCCCCAACGACGACGACTGTCACAGCACCAGCAAGCAGAAGCAGCAACACGATCCGGAGAAGAAGCCCGACTGGCTGCGATCTGTCCAATTATGGAGCCAGCAACCCGATCCCCGGCCCGTGACCATGGACGAAGTTGATGTGAGCAAGATCTCTAGCTAGATCCTTCTCAAATATTTCAACTTGTCTCCACCAAACTTCCACGTTTGGGGATTTCATTTTCTCTTATTGGTTGATCGAGCAGGAAGCACCTCCGAGGCCCATTGCGGTAGAGGCAAAGAAGCTAACCGGCGCATTCCAACCGTTCCAGCCACGGAGACGGTCTCCAACACCAGCACCGACGGCTGTGGAGATGGCTCCCGCGGCAGCTGTTGCACCGACCGCGCCCGAGGCGAGCTCCACGTCCGAGAGCAGAGGTGGCGGCAAGAACGGCTCCGTGGTCGTCGAAGAGAAGGACGGGCATGCGCACCGCAAAGCACGGCGATGTTGGTCGCCGGAGCTTCACAGGCGGTTCCTGGACGCCCTCCAGCGGCTGGGTGGCTCTCACGGTAATCAATTTGATCCAACCATCATCAGACTGTCATATATTGTTAAACCCAGATCCATCAAAACTATCTCAGGGCTAAAATCATTACATTTAGACGGTTGTCCTAATGTTCGCTTATGCTCCCTTGTGGTCATCTTCCAGTTGCAACGCCGAAGCAGATCCGGGAGCTGATGAAGGTGGATGGGCTCACAAACGATGAGGTGAAGAGCCACCTCCAGGTAAATATTTTCGGCTGATTTTTCTAACCAAACGATAAGAAACACACACATCAACTGCCCACCGGGATTAATTTAGGCACGGCGGTATTTTCCGAGTCCGGTTGTCATCAACTCATCAATTATTCTAAGAAAACTAGCTTCACCGTCACGATCCCACCACCACGCAGCATCAGCGAAGCGTTCAGCCGTGAATATTCCAAAGAAGTGGTTGATCCCAGCTACCGTAGTCGCGTAGATGCCCGAAAGATATTGATCACTGCCCCTTTTGACAAGAGAAATGGCTCTAGTCATTTTTTTATTTTTTATTTATTTTTGCTCGATGGGACGAGCGGTGGCGTGGAGAACCGCGGATCTCTCTCCAGACGTCGCTATCGACGCGGATCTTCCCGTAGATTCGGTTCTATCCCATCGCAGCTCTGCTTCCATTACATTAACCCGCCTTGGGCGTTGAACGGCGCTCGGTCGCCTCGCCCCACCGGCACACGGGCGCAGTCTTTCTTGTTCCTCGGATGCCGGCTGGAGTCGTCCCCGTCGTAGAGCGGACGAAGAGGGCGGTCCGGCCCGCGGTTTTGCGGATGAATGCCCTTAGCCCGTCAAACAAGAAAAAAGGATAGAGAACCCCCCCCCCCCTTCGTTTCCAGGCGTAGGAGCAGCCTTCGTGGAGAAGTTGCTTGCTCCTGCTCGTGATTCAGATCTTTGACCCGGCACGGGCTCTCGTCGCGGTTTTTCCCCCTCATCGTCACGCGGCAATCTCGCCGTTTTCGAAGAACTGGAAAGATGCTCGTCGTGTTGATGTTTATCCGGAGTGGTCCGCCGTTGCCTACTTTTTCTTCCTGGTTGCTCATTTTTATATGCCGCGTGCAAAGGCTGCCGGCTGTCTACAATTAACAGTAGTTCTGTCGCGGCGCCTTGATCCTGACATTTGCCTGGTGGGCCACTGTGTGCATTTCAGAAGTATCGCCTGCACTCGCGGCGGCCGAGCCCTGCGTCCCAGAGCGCGGCCGGCAACCTTCCGCCGCAGCAGGTTGTCGTCATCGGAGGCATATGGGTCCCCTCGCCCGAGTACGCCGCGGCTGCCGCCGCCCATCCGCCCGCGGAGGGCACGGTCGCCCCGCCGGTCTACGCTCCCGTAGCGTCCGTGCCGACGCCGGCGAAGGTGAAACAACAGCAGCAGGTGCAGAGATGGCCCGCCAGCAGCAGCCCGTCGCCTGCGCTCGGGAGCGGCGGCCGAGACGAGCGGGGACCGGCGGACGACGAGGCCACCCGGTCCAACTCCCCTGCCACCTCCTCTTCGTCCCGCACGACCACCACGTCGCCGCTCCCCGATGTTCATCGCGGCATGGGGAGTTGACGCACCGTCCCGCGGAGCCCCCCCCGCGGCGTCGGAGGACGAGCGAGCGTTTTCTTCCAGTTGCTTGCACGGTTGTGAGAAGTGAAACTGCAGCGATACCACCACGGATTACATTACACCTCCTGGAATTATTTCTTATTTTCCTTGCGACAGTGTGTGCCGAAGAAGATTTTGCTTCGCCGGAAGCAATATTGTATTCCCCGGTTTTATTTTTGGTACTATATCAATATTGATATTAATATTTTCAAATATTGAAGTATCAATATCAAAAGTAATACAAGTGGATACTTGTATTACCTAATATACTCTATTTGTACTACAAATTTTAAAATTGTTACAATTATCCAAATATTTCTTAATGGTTCTTATCAATATCAATTTTAAAATTGATAGTGACAGAGATACCTAATAATGTTACCAAACAGGGTGTCTCGAAATTATGCCATTGAGAATGAAAGGTTCAGAATCTACAGGTTATCGAACAATCTTATGTTTCCACGGGGTGCTGGGTGACACTCGCGTCTCTCCTCACCCCCACCGTCAGGATGAACAGTGAAGATGTGAGTTGAGATAATCAAAAAAATTATAATGAGATTAGTGCTTTTGATATCTTAGAGGTGTATAATCGACTTAGTTCCTACACTGTCTTATAAATTGAAAAATGTTAATGTTGAGGTAGTGGGGTTCAAAATTTATGAATTATTGGACATTATTGTATTTTTTTTAAAAGAATGTGGGATAATATTCACAGTCAACCGTTGTTGGGCAAATAAAAAAGAACTCGAGATAATCAGATAATTTACTGGCAAATCCGTGGTTTTTCCCATATTGTTAGGTTTCGTTTTACGTTCAAATTGATACATTCGACGAGAAGTTTAAAATTCAATTATTTTGTTAAATAGATAAATCTGAACAAAATAAATAAAATTTTATTTATTAAATGGGTTGAGTTTGAATAAATTACTACTTGACTCGGTGAATTCGTGAGTAACTTAATTAAATATTTTATTTAATATCTATTTTAAAAATAAATTATAAATATTAATAGTTCTATATTGTTACTTTCATAAAAATAATTTGTAATACATTTTAATTTGAGTCGACAAATTTTTATAAATGTGATAAGGTTAGAATTTCATAAATAATTTTTAATTGATTTTAAGTAATTTTTTAGATGAGTTCGTGTTAAAGTTGAACTTGAATATGGACTAAGCTTGAGTCGAGTTGTTATTCAAATTTGAGGCCGAGTTTGACACAATTAAGTAACGAACTAAACTTGAATAAAAGTTTAATTACTTTATAAAAATTCGAAGTGGAACTCATGTAAAATAAATAAGCCAAGTTGAAACTGATTTTGATCTGTTATTTTCACATATTTTGCGCATCTATTGTGGTTACTACTACTCTTACTAATATTGTTTGATGTGCTATAACTGTTGCATATTATGAGCTGATATACTAACTCAATTAAGTATTTTATTTAAAAAAATAAATTATGAGCATTAATAATCATCTGATGCCAATAAACATTTGAAATAAATTTAAATAGAAATTAGATTGAATTTTCTAAATGAGCTAAAGTTTAAGTTTTACGAGTGAATTTAAGATGGAGTCCAAATTTTATAAATAAGTTCATATACCTAGTTTCATTTTAAAATTAGACTTAGCTTGAGTACGTCGAGTTCGCGCAATTCATTTATGCCCTGTTTGGTAACACTATTAGACATCTCTATCACTATTAAATTTAAATTTGATATTGTTGGTAATCACCTTGAGGTGTTTGGCTTATAGTATCAATTTTAAAATTTGTAATGCAAACAACACATGTTATGTAATACAAATGTCAACTTGTATTAATTTTGATATTGATACTCCATCTGTTAGAAATATCTATATCAATACTAATATAGTATCATTTTTGATACTCTAACCAAACAGGCCATAAAGTAACGAGTTAAATCTTTATGGGGTGTTTGGTTGCATGATAATGGTCATTTTCTTTTTAATTTTTGAAAATTATAATGAAAGTGCTCTGAAAAATTTGTTTGGCTCTTGTTTTCGTTTTTTATTTTAAAAATGTTATTCAACGAAAGGACAACGTAAACAAAAAAAGTGGTTGAGACCACTTTTTTTTTTGAAAGCGAAGAGCATCTCGCGAGCGAACCCTCGCGACCTCCCGGCGGCACTCTCTCCTCCTCCCGGCGCTTCCTTCCCAGCGGCGCTCTCGGGACTTCTCTCTTCCGCGCGCGCGCGCCTGCTCGACCATCACCCAGCCCTCCTCTGCGCAGCCGTCTCTCCCTCGCTCCCCCCTCTCTCTTCCCCTCGATCGTCCAGCAGCCACCTTCGGACGCCGCCGCCCATCTCTCCGCCGCCCAGCCAAGCAGCCTCGCCGCACTGTGCGCGGCTGTTGGTACCGTCCCCTCGCGCGCAGCTACCTCACCGCGGCCCCCTCTGCCGTGCGCCAAGCCGCGCCGCGACCGCACCTCCGTCCTCCCTCCTGTGTGCTAGGGTAAACGCAATTCGATTTTCTTTTTGCTTTTACAACGGCCTCCTTTGTAGCTATTATATAAATCTCTTTATATTATATTTCTCTTCGGCCGGCGAGCGAGAGGAGAAGATAATTTGATCGATTCGACCGCGTTGCCATCGTCCAATCTCTCCTTCGACCGTCGATCTCAGAGTTTTTAAAGCTTGGACTAGGTAAGCATCCGGGCAAGCCTATTATCATTCATCGACGTCTTGTAAATGTGTGTCGATTTGATATCGGACATGGCAATTGTTTGTAGCGGTGCCTAGTTTTAAATTTGTGGGACGTATACGATTTATATAGTGATCTTAGTAGTTAATTGGGCTTATTGTGACTGAATTGTATGTATGACATTTGGTATAAATTTTGGTGGTCAATCGTAAACTTGTTTTGATTATGCTCTGATTGGGTATATTCTATGTTCTGTTTCAGGTGAATTACATTTGGTATAAATTTTACAATTGGTATAAATTTTACAGTTGGACTAGAACAGGTCAGAGCAGCCTGTGGGCTGATTCTAACCAAGAACCAAGTATCAATCAGAATAAATAATCTTTTTGCAGAATGCAAGTCCACGTTTGTATATTTACATATTCTGCTCTTCTATGTTCATGAATTGGCTCTACTGTTATTTATATAACATCTGATGATAACCTTACTTTATGCCTAAATTGCTTAATGCATCGGCACTATCATAGATGACATGCTTTGTCTATGACCTTGTCATGTGGCTCAAATCTCATGCAACAGATACTCAATTGCCCCCATTCTCTGATTGCAGTATATAGCTAAATCTTCTGTCAGCAAACTCCACCTATGTTATCATCAGATGATGATTGTATGCATGAACAATTAACACAGTACATCTAGCGAATTCTGGGAGGTATGCCATAAAATATAGAGAATCATGTTTGTATATGTTGGTAATTGAATCTAAATCAGCCTCTCCTACCTGGCTGATTCTGCTTGATTCCACTGAATCAGGCTGGGTTGGTCTATCTGGATTGGTATTGGCCCTGGCTGATCCAGTTCTGATTCTGATCCTGAATACCTTCACTGCAAATATGTTAGCTTGGTAACCGAGGTATCAGCTACTTCCTTTTTTCAATTTTGATTACGACTTTATTTTTTGCAGTAATCAAAAGAGATTCCGACAATTAGTGGAATTGGGAGAAACCAACGTTTTTAATTTGTACTCTTTAGAATGATTGGCATTATTTATAGGATTTGTACTTTTGGTGTGCATGATGACGTTTTTATTTGTGAAGATACTGTATATCGTTTTGGAGTGCAGATGCCAAGCCCAATGGGCGGTTATCACCTACGGGGATCCGTACAACCCAACAATTTTAGCGGGGCTCTCTTGATTCGGTTGACGGGCCACAAGTTGTCGATTCGGTTTGATGCCTTCTAAATAACCGCCTCCAAATCAGCTGATAGGTCGGTCGAAACACAACCAAGCAAAGCTTGGATCCCAAGAAAAATGAACCAAGCTCAACCTACGTCCAAAGCCTGATAAAGAAATTCCGGTCCCCGAGATTCCTAGATAGGGTCTTTCAAAAAAATGAAAAAGAAGCAAAAAAATGGAAAATGGGTAAAAGCAGATCTGGAGATTATTCTGGATTGATGCAGAAAACAGACCCCATGGGACTGCTGTACCTGATTTGCATATGACTCACCTTCTCCACTGTTTAGGCAGTGAAGGTGCAGGGGGTGGTAGCTGCCATTCCTCCACCGGTGACAGGTGATCAGACCTTGATTAGAATTGAATCTGTCTGGAATCAGCCGATCCGGTCTAATCATCTTATGTTAATGATTGGTTTCTCAATTTTAACTGTAAACATCTTATGTTAATGATTGGTTTCTCAATTTTCACTTCTTTTGTAGTGTTTATTTGCCTGGAATGTACGATATAGATGTATAGTTTGAATATGCATGCAAAACTTCATTAACTTTGTTTTTTTATTATAATTTTTATATTTTATTTTTTAATACATAGAATTGTATATAGATGTCTCAGATTGAGTCATTTTCTGCGGGTCGTCTGCAATGGGATAAATCACGTCAAGAATATTTTACCGAGTTATTACTTGAGCAACAACATCCCGGCAAAAAGGCGTATAATGGATGGAAACCAGAAGCATGGTCATCTATGCTTAATGCATTTCAAACAAAATTTAAGTTAACTACTTCTATCGATCAACTTAAAGCACGAGTTCAAGTGATGAAGAGAGAGTATGGAGTTCTTAAGGACATATTGAAACAAAGTGGGTTTGGTTGGAATCCAGTAACAAATATGGTGGAAACGACAGATGATATTTGGGATACTTATATCAAGGTGATATCCTTTATTTCATTGTAATTATTTGATTTTTTAATTTGATATCTATTTTCAACATTTTTTTCTTGGATCAGCACAACAAGGAAGCAAAAAAGTGGAGAAATAAACCAGCTCCACTATACAACCAATGGTTTGAACTCTTTGATGGTAAGTTATATTAAATTTTTTATTAAAAATATTTGAATTAGATATATTATTTAGTCACTTTTATTTATTTTAGGTTCAAAGGCAGATGGAAGAAGACAAATAACCACACTCTCTCGACCTGATTCATCAAGTAAAAGTAAAGAGCTTCATTCTAGTCCTCCACATTCTATGCAATTAATTTCAGATGAAGAAGATAGTGCAGCATCTAGTCCTCCTGCTCCTAAAAGAAGTTCAAGCAAAGAAAAGGGCAAGTCACGGAGCAAGAAGAGTAGGACAACTGATGAGACTAGTATTGCTGAGGCCATCCATGCTGCTAGAGAGGAATATAAGAAAATGCCTGTTCCAGCTAGTATTGCTATGATACAAGAAGCTATGGAAATTGTTATGATGATGCCACAATTATCTGCTGCTGAAAAAGCAAAAGTTAGCAATATTATTAGGAATGGATCAGCATTTGCAACATTTTTAAAGATGGATGAGGAGACACGACTTGAGTGGATTAAGTTAGAATTAGGAAAATAGTATTATAGTACTTGTAACTTTTTTAATGGACTTGTTTTTCTTAAATGATATTGTAAACTCTATGTCGTTGGTTACTTATGTTGGTACATTTTAAACTTTATGTTACTCTGTCTTTTTTAATGGACTTGTTTTTCTTAAATGATGTTGTAAACTCTATGTTACTCTATGTCTTGTATTGATGACATTGTGTTTTAGATAGCATGGACAACGAGTCATTTGATCACGATGATTTTGAAAAATTGGATCATGAAGAAGAATATTGCATTACACGTAGAAGTGTATTATATAATTCAACCTTAAATTTGGTTGAATCATATGTGAAAAGAAGATTTGAGACTCCACAAGGACGGATCAGAAATTCGATTCTCACGGGAAAAGAATTCATCAAAGAGTTGATAAATGGTTCTCCATTGTTTTTCGACAATATTGTCGAATGGATCAAAATATTTTTAAAGAGTTATGCAATAATCTAAGAGAAGCAAATTTACTTAAAGAAAGTATGAATGTTTATGTTGAGGAGATTGTTATCACATGCTTATATATTATCGGCACAGAGCTTCTAATCGAATTGTGCAAGGTAGATTTCAACATTCAGGAGAAACAATCAGTCGATATTTTAACAAAGTTCTTGATTCATTCACTACAATGGCACCTCGTTATATATGTTTACCTCCTCCGGAAACTCCAAGTTACATTGTTCATCGACGCTATTTTCGATTTTTCAAGGTAAAAGTGATATCTTGTTAATTTGTAGTTAAGTTTTATTTATTCTATCGGTTAACATAATTTTTAATATTTTAGGATTGTATTGGAGCTATAGATGGATCTCATATAAATGTGGAAGTGCCTAATGAAGACAAACCTCGTTATAGAAATCGCAAAGGCAATTTATCTCAAAATATCATGGTCGTATGCTCTTTTGATATGAAATTTCTTTATGTAAATGCCGGTTGGGAAGGATACTGCACCGATTCTCTTGTTTTGATGAATGCATTACACGAAGGATTTTATGTCCCGGAAAGGTATAAATTTTTTTACACTATCATTGTTTATTAATTTTTGTTTCATGTATTAATATTTATTTATTTATGCTAGGAAAATATTATCTTGTGGATGCTGGCTATGCAAATACAAATCAATTTTTGGCTCCTTATCGTGGAGTGCGGTATCATCTTAAAGAATTTGGGCCAAACCATATTGCTCCACAAGATTATAAAGAATTATTCAATTTACGTCATTCATCACTTAGAAATGTTATTGAGCGAATGTTTGGTGTTCTAAAAGAGCGCTTCATAATTTTTCAAAGTCCCTTGCAATATCCATTAGATGTACAACCAAAATTAGTTGTTGCTGCTTGCATGCTACATAATTTTATCAGAGATTTTACAGGTGGAAAAGACACATTGTGGATTGATATTGAGAATGAACAAGGGATTGCAATTGATGAAGATATAGAACAAAGAAGACAAGAAAGAATCAGAAATGAAGATAATGTTAGAAGCAATTCAAGCACAAATGAGCAAAGGCGTATTGGAAAGCTTCTTCGAGATAAAATAGCAAAAGAAATGTGGGAAGATTATGTTAGACGTCGTAGATTGTAATTATATATTTTTAGTTGATTGAATTCTTGTATGACATGAATATTTTGTCATTTTTTTGATCTTCTGAATTTCTAAATTTGTATGGCATGAAATGCTTGTTTTTCGATGTCTATGAAGTTGATGAAAATTGAATTTAAAATGCTACCAAACACCTCATTATCATTTTTAAAAATTAAAATGTTTTTGCCAAACACATTCATTGTCACGTTTTCACTTTTAAAAATTATCTTGTTTGGCATTATATTTTAATTTTTTATCATGAAACCTTTTTAAAAATTAAAATGCAACCAAACACCCCATTAGAGTTAAGTTTACTCATATAAGTGTTCAAAAAAATTGAATTCAAACTCGTGTAAGACAAACATGCCGAGTTTGAACAATATATTACTTTGTTAGCTTGCACCCCTGATTTCAAGCTTCCCATAATCCGATCTTCGGTGCACATTTTCGTTTCTACCTAGGGTTGTGACTACATATGGTACGTACATTTGCGGTTCTCTCTTAAAATGTCGAAAACATATCTTGTTTTTTCTCCGCCTCTCTTTTCTCTCTGACATTTCGCAGCTGATAATCCTACGCGCAAGCAGACGTGTAATTCCGTTAGCCCGAAGTTAGAAGAAATTATGCAAAGTTTGTTAACGTAGTAAATTTATCACATTAAAACCAATGTGCATAGATCTTATAGATTTGTCTCAAGTGATGTTTGATTTGATTTACTAAAATATCTAATCGAGTGTTTGGTTGCATGATAATTTTTTATACATTTTTATGATAAAAAATTATATTAAAATAAAAAATGAACTAACCCATGACATAAAATTATCATGTTAGGAGGGATGTGATAACAAAAAAGAGTTACTATCATTCGTGACCAAACAAAGTGGGGGGGGATCACAAGAAAAAGAGGTGAAATCCTCTTTTTTGTTTAAGAAGAAAATCACTTTCAAAACATAAATCCGTCAACGTTGTCAAACACCTCTTTTAACAAGTTTTCTTACAATTTTTAAAATTTAAAATAAAAACCTTCGTTGCCATGTAACCAAACACTTCTTGAGATATATATTAACTTCATCTCTAATTTATATTGTACGACACAAGATTATTACCTTTCACCAAAATTAAAAGATTACACCGAATCCCACATGTCGCCCCCCTGGGGACGCCCGGCTAACTGCCGCCGGGAGGCTCGAGGCCCCGACCTGCGCCCCCAGGCGCAGGTCTCGTGCCAGTCAAGCCACGCTCGACCGACAATTAATTACTTGAAAAAGCGTTTTAGAAATGCCTAACTTTCGGAACATCCCGAGAAAAGGGTCATCCCCACCGATGCAGACGACCACGTGGCGACGCGAGATTCGGATCCGGGGACCCGATGCCGAAATATCCGCGCAAATACTCCGATTCCCTGCAGGCTTGCGAACGCCATTACGCTATGCCTCGCCTACCGTCCCATCTCGTCGTGATCGGTTGCCAAGTTCCGTGCACAGCCTTGCGACGCCGAGGCGCCAAGTCCGCCAACCGGCGCATTCTACGTCATCCCCGACGCATGCAAACAGGAAAGAGTATTTCGTATCTTTATCGTAATGTGAATCTGAATATCTTTTTATCGCACTTGTGGTTTTAAAATTTCACATGATATCAAAACTGATCAAATTGTAGATTCTGTCATTCATTCGATTGATTTTGCTCTTATTTTCGTTCGATCCTTCTCTATGTATTCTTAACGTCGTTCTGACGATGGTAGTTGGCCGAGAGGAAGAGTGTTGAAAGGTTTTATCCCATATTAGTCACTGAAAAATTATTTCGTATCTTTATTATAGCCTGGACTGATCTTCTCAACGCACATACGATTTTGAAATTTCACGTAGTATCGGAGCTGGTCAGACGGTAAGTTCTATCCTCTAGTAGATTTTCTTCTATTTTCGCTCGGTCCTGCCCCATATATTTCCATCATCGCTCTGACGGTAGTGACCGATCGAGAAAGAGAGTGTTGAAGGATATTATCCCATATTGGCCACCGAAAAAATATTTCACGTATTTATCATAATTTAGACCCGAGTCTGGTCAGCGCAGGTACATTTTTTGGAATTTCACCGATGGGCACCCAAATCCGGATGACAACCCTGCTGCATGCGGTGGGTGGAATAATATCGAGGGTCATAAACTAATCAGGATTTATATATTGGATAGAGGTTAACTTGGCCAAGTCCTCTGCTTCCGTTCCGTGGTCTCCTTTTTTTCCGATGCAGTGCGGGGTCGCGAGCGGAGGAGTTGAGCAGTCAATTGGGTCCTCCTCCAACGCAGAGCCACGCCGTGCAGTCGGGTCCTCTTTCTATCTTATTACTAGTTATAGGACGTGCTTCGCACGTCTACCAATAATTAATCAATTTTTTTTAAAAATATTATAATATTTTAACAATCTAGTTGATCTACAATCAAATCGGGTTTCTAGACCCATTAAGAAGCAGCTTTATCAAATTAGGTTGGTGTATTTGGGATTTTAAGTTTACATTATGAATTGACAATATTCAACTTTTAGATTTGAGTATGTTGGTCTTAATCAAGGACATGCCAAATTAGATCAACTTGATTTAATCCTATTTTGAACCAATTACAAATTGATTCAAGTCCATCCTTAAACTAAAAAAATCATATTAATCCAACTGAGAGTGATCCAATGTTTTTTTAACCTTGTTTGCTGGCACGTGGACAATTGGCATTTATACTGAAGATAGGACACTTCCGGTGGTCACATGTTTGCAGCTTAAGAACGATTGCAGATGGTAAGACAAGACGCAAAAGGAAAGCCATCAGGTGCTACATATTCACATTATTTCCTTCTTTTTCTTCATATTTACATATGGACAAAGGAATTTTCAGACGAGCACATGGGGTACATCCTACCGAAGAGAGTAAAAAAATGAACAAACACAATGTAGACTTTGCAGGGCATCTACCATTTCAGGTCTGGCTTTATCATTTTCAAAAAGCTCCATGCCTAGCTAGCCCTTGTCCCCTACTCCAAATGCAGAGTTTTCTGGTGTCTGTAAGTGCAAATGTGTGTGCATTCCAATAGATTGAGTTGGTGAGGCTGACCCACACAACCCGTTCATTCACCTGCTTGAGTGAGATTACCAGTTGTGGACTGAGAACATTAGCATGCCAGTTTGCCTAGATTGAAAAAATAATTAGCATCAACCAGCACATCAATTATTACCACAGAAGAGGCAACAAAAGCCTTGTGCAACACCTAGAAGATTGATTCACTTATTGCTCCCACTATATACAGTTTTAGCAAAAAATGTGGTTCGATCTCCAATTTTCGTCTTTTTCTCTTGGTTTTCTCTCAAAAGAGAACATGTTTCCTACTTTTTTTGCAAGTGACATGAATATGCCAGAATTCATCGAAATAAAGGATGTAAAGTACAAGATGCTGGCACATGATAGAAAGTAAATTCAAGTGTGAAAAATAAAATACAGAAAAAAGGGAAAATCTGGCCAAAACCCATGGAAGCGCATACATCCAAAAAATTTGAGAACTATAAATATCAGAAATTTAGCAGGTTCTACAAATTTTAAAAAAATAGTGAAATGAAAATGCTGACATATTAAAATTACATAAAATAGGAAAACACTGCAAATCTGAAGATTGCCAACCCAGGATCATTATTCTGAATGTTTACATTACTAAAAAAGAAAACCCATAGAAAGAACAAACTATAAAATAAATGAATATAAAACATCAAAATATCTGAAATCTAAATAGCAATTTATTTACATGAATTTTTTAATCTTTTTTGTCACATAAATATTATATGTGTCCACTTAGCTTGTCCTCTTGGCAGCCACCCCCAAACAAAATAAATAACCACCCTGTTACCTTGTACGGATATGTTCATGCCCATAGCAAGATTATTTACAATTATAAACGAGAAGAACTTTGATGTTTATAACTATTCTAAACAAATTGGAAACCATTAGTCCTGGATTAGAGCATAAAATATGAAAATAATGCAATTCGGATATCAAGTGTAATAATCTGAAATCTGAAATATAAAAAGGAGGTGGGATCTGAAAATACAAAATCTGAAGTTTAAACAACTAAAAACAAAATTTTCAATCCCAAAAGACAGTATTCTTGCTAAACATGCAAGAAGAAGAACCTTATGTTTGATAATGCTATGGCTGCAAGGAGGTCAGGCTGTGTTGCCTCAAGACAATTTTGAAATTTGAGAAAAGAGAAAAAAAAAAGAAAAACAGTAAGAACATAGGAGTTTATCTCTTGTTAAAAAAGGAGCATATGACTATCAAGTACATGAATATATGAGCAATAACTGCATTAAATACGATTTCTGCTTATCAACATAACATAACATAACATGACTATGAATGGACTATAAAAATGTAAAAAGGACTAAGCTACTCTTTCTTTTTCTTTCAGTTTCAAGCAGATGCTGCTATCTGGTTTTATTGGAAGCAAATATTAAATTTGCTTTTATTAGAATCAAGCATTTGTTTTGTTTATAAATTGGATAACTTAGTTAGAACCTTAGAAACCTAGTGGTTGTTCACAACCTAGAAATAAGTAGAGATAGGAAAGTGCATTAATTAAAGTTCAACTATCTACCCTTGTTGATAAAGTTGAAATACTATCAAACTAATGTTATATTGTTGTTATAAATGAAGTGGTTATGCAGAACATTGCAATTGCATTTTTAATAAACAAATTGTATAAAACAGTACATAAATATTAATGGAACAAAGAAAGGTTTAGGTGATAGTACCTAATGAGAAATGATAATGTTGAGTTCAATCGACTATTGTCCATTACAAACACTACGGTAAAGTATTAAAATTGGTTAGAAAAACAATATAAATAAATAAATTGATTAAGGTTTTCGACACAGGAGCAAAAGAAACATTTTGCTAGCTTAAGAAAAAAAACTCACCTTTAAATCTGAGTAGTTAACTGAATTAAATAAATACAACGAAATGGGCTTTCTCTTAAAAATGTGTGTGAAATATAGCATCACAGCGGTGGTATCAACAGCAGCCATGGACAGTGACACATAAGAGAACACCTGTTTCCACACAGTAGCACCAATCAATTGGTTTATGCCTTCAGTTCCCTCTTCAGTGTAGACATACTAATCTTGCGTACATGGCTAGGTGAAATTCCAAGCTGAAATTAGAAATTGATGCCTCATGTGACGGAGGAGGGAATTACAGAGGGGAAGAGAGAAGACAAAGCGTCTTAATCATACCTGAAACGAAACTGTAGGTGGTTGATCCAGCTGGCTACTAATTCCTATGATGATCCGATGCCACGATCGCAGCTCTGACTACTGACGGAAAGGCTAATTTCTCATGTCGATTGGTTAGATTTTAGCACAGCCTTCTACATGCAACTATGCTGGCTGCAGCTTTGGCTCTTTGTGTTATGTAGCTGCCTAGCTGGTTGTTTAAGTTATGAGCTGTTGGGATTGTTTTATAAAAGAAAATAGTTGCTTTTGCATGGCCAATTTGAGGGTTATGTGCAGGTGCATGGGTCCTAACATGACATCTTTCCATGCGACGCTCAGACCTAAAGTATGCAAATTGCGCATGGCTCAAAAACAATAATGAAAACAATCACAAATTCAGAAACTTAATATAAAAATGTTAATTCCAAGACAATGGAGTCAATCCATCAAATAATGTAATAAAAAAATAAAATAAAAGGAAATAGAACAAAGTAATGAATGAGTGATATATCAAAAACCACCAGACTGTAACGTTAGGAAAGAAGGGAAGATACTCAAATCAGAAAAACAGAGAAAGATGTTGGAAGTAAACCAACCACGTGGAGTAATAGAATCATCTTCTCAATGCTTCTATCAACTCTATGTCTCACGCAGTGCCCTTCGTCCAGCAACAATCCAAGCAGCTCGATGGTCTAGCAAAATCCAGATGTAGATTTTCTGTTGGACGAAGAATTGAAAAAGGTGTGCAACGACTTCGGTTACGAAATCGCAGCTCATGCGAAACTTGTACACGGGATATATGAGGAAACTAATGTTACGTAAAGCAGGAGGAATCCTACCTTGGGCGGCCGGCAAATCTGTTCTGGAGGCATTGCCTGGTGAAGGGCGGCTCCAGAGAATCCCTCGAGGATGAGGATGGATCGCGATTGCATAGGTGATGGCATTGGACTTCTTTGTCGATGCCGTCGGGAGGATGAGGAAGAGGGCAGAAGCAACGCAAGCAGAGAGCTTTGGCGAAGGATGAAGCGCGTGAGTGCGCGGAAACATCGGGAGGATGAGCACGGAGGGGGAGGAGGGACTTTGGCAAAGGGCGAAGAGCGCAAGTGGGCTGAATACTCGGGAGTATGAGGCGTTCGACTTCTTTGTCGATGCTGTCGGGAGGATGAGGAAGAGGTCAGAAGCAACGCAGGCACAGGGCTTTGGCGAAGGACGAAGTGCATGCTTGGGCGGATTGGACGGAAACGGAAGCGGGCACTCGCGCTTCTGGACGGAGGTTACGGAAGAGAAGGGCAGCAGAAGCGGCGGCCGCGGAAGAGGAAGCGGCCGTTCCTATTTCGCCGCGGAAGTGGAAGCGGCAGCCGTGGGTGAGCAGGTCGGCTGAGGTCAGCGGAAGCGGCAGCCATTCCCATTTCGCCAGTGGATTGAAAACGGGAGGAGAAAAAAGTGGGCGAACGGTCGCGACAGGTCGTAAAGAAGGAATCTAGATCTATGCTTCGATCGGACGACTGAAACAGGAAAGATAAAATTGATCGGATGGTTGTAAATGGGAGGACGAAGAAATGGGCACTCACGCTTCTATGTATTAGGTATAGATTTGAGTTACAGACGGTTTTAAGATGTCTTTTAATATGTCTATTACTTATTTCGACATAAATGTATACAATTTTCCAAAGGACTTAGAGTGTTTTTTTAGTTTCAACTATATTTTTATAATATATACAGAGTAAATATTATTCGTATTCAAGAGATATTTAAAATTTAATATTTCTTTCGTATCCAAAATATAATAACCTGATCGAATATCATACTTACCATCGGGGAGTGCATACTAAAATCCCATATCCCCTCGGTGGCAGCTACGGCAATAATTAGTCTCCCATCCGTCGACTCTTTTCTCGACGAGTTCGGTGCATCTCACTTTCTAGACAGAGGGAGTAACTAAATTCTTCAATTAAAATCGATCACGACTTTAATCTTTTAAGTAACGAATAGTGAGTCAGTAAAATATTAATACAAATTTAACCTAGTCGATAATGAGTTAACGAATCACTAAATCGTTATTGAATTGTTATCGATCGACGTCTTATCGAATTTAATATAACTCGTTATCGACGGATAATCAGTTAATAAGATGCGATGATCATTTAATCTTTTTCGATAATGATTCACTAAATTTATTATTTAAATTTCCATCTAGATGACTTAGATTCATAACTATTTTTAATTGAGAACTAGAATTATTTTCTTCGCTCAGAAGAATTAGGCGGCGCGAAATCCTTCGGGATTGTTTGAATGTAGGGATCGGATCCTCTGTACACTCAAGTGTGCACCCCTGTATGGATCGGATCCTCTGTACACTCAAGTGTGCACCCCTGTATACACCGCATGGTCATTGGTACACATACTCGTGTGAGCACTCAAATCGAAAAACGCCAGTTTGAAAGAGGAATAGTACTGATAAAAGAACAAAGAAAAAGGAACGAAGACGACACTGTAAAAAATTAAAAAAAAATAAAAATATTAACACATTCACAGTTATGCCTTATCATTGTTATCATCTTTAATCTTCATCTCTTTCTCTAAAATAATTAAAATCAATACATAGATAAATTAAATTTATATTTAAATTAATAATTCGATAAAATTAGTATATGAATAAATTAATTTTATTTTCAAATTAAGATTGAATTTTAAATTATTACAAATTTTATATTTTTAAAAAATAGAGAGGGAATATTATTTCATCGAATAATTGTATACACAAAAATTAATTATCTTAAACATGGATCTAAAGTTGACTGCCTAACTAACAAATTAAAAACAGCATATACGCATGTTAATCTAAATATTATGATTCATAACATAAACCATCTTAAAAATTATACGAAATGCTAAAATTCATATGATAAAATATATTTTGTTTTTTCTTTTTATTTTTTTACAACGACTTACTTTATCTTTCTCTCAAACGGCGTTTCCGATTTGACGGGTCAACTGTTCATGCAAATAAATGGACCGAAGACTGCGGTGGGCACAGGAGTGCACATCCCAGTAGTATACAGAGGATCCGGTCCCACCGCAGCCGCCTATGCGTGCGCATATTCGGACCCCACGCGGGTCCGTGAGCGGATCCGGTGGCTCCGGCTGTTAAATAAACCACCGTCGCTTCACGGGTCCCTTCCAGAGGCCGGGGGATATCCTGCCTCCGGGTTCTTCCAGGTGGAGCCTTCCGCGCGTCGTCGTGTCGTCGACGACGACCACATCCTCGGCCGTCGGCATGCCGGCATTCCTATCCCAACCCCGTTTTAATTCGAATATTCCGACACCCCCGACCCCGGCCATGACAGAGGAGAAGGGCGGTTATGGGGCCGGCCGGAGAAGATCTGTTGGGAACCTTGTTGAAGTCATGACTTTGAGACCTGCGGAGGCTCCTAGAGCCGGCGGCTCCTGCGGGGACCAAGGGACCAAGGTTGGCTGGCTTTGATATAGGCCTCAAAGTTCGACCTCTTATTATTATCTATCGGAGGATTGACTCGAACGAGATGCGCCCGGTCGTGGTCTTCGATGAACAAAATTAAGATAAAGAGGACGAACCCAGTCTATAGAACACGATAATGCTAATCCGACTCAAACCTCTCAGAGGAGTTCGAGTCGTTCGGTTGACTCCCAAAATCAACTAATGCACCCGGCGGCCTTCGTAAACAACGAAGAAGAGGGGAGCCCGGGACTTGAGAACATGATGATCCAGTTTGTTTAACTTATCCGCAACCGTTGACCCACTTTTAAATGAGAGGGCGATGCATACCGGAGGAGAAGGTGGAGAGAGGGCGCCCCCTTGTCGCTGGCCAGTTCCGATCGTCAGAAGGCACCTGTGCTCGTAAGGTAGTGCATGGTTAACCAAAAAGGGGACTTGAACGTACATATATATATAGGCTGCGTTTGGGAACTTCATCGAAGTGCTTCTTTTAGAAGCACCTTCTATGAGAAGGTGCTTCAATCAGAAGTGCTTTTGTTCAACAGAAGTAAAAGCAGTTTGGTATCAATTTCTTATCATATAACAGAAGTACTTCTCTACACGTAAATATTTATTTAATCATAAAATTAGTCAAACATTTGTGACATTCTAAACAAGCGATGAATGACTACAATGGACTCTCAAATAATACATTTATATCTTACATGAAATATATTTTTTCCACAACTAGTCTATTTTTCAAATATTTGAGTTGCCAATGCATCTCTGAATGTGCTCTGATTTCGATTAATTTTTTTGTCTTCACCATTTTTGCTTACAAAACAGGGGATCGTTAATCCATTGCGATACAAACTGTCGTTGCCGCTGAAGTCAGCAGCCTATGTTTCGATTAGGAAGATTAAATATGCATAAAACTAGGTACATGAATGATAACATCGATGATTAATTTACAGCAAGATGTGATCTTTCTTGCCATTCACGTAAACGGATTAGGCAAGTGTATCAGAAAAAGAAACATTATTTTTCTGTTGAATTGAACGGTTCTTTTCCTCCCGAGTTTTGACATAGGATCTGTCGGTGGAGCGCGTGGGAGGGGAGCTGGTTTGGCCACTGGTGGCGCCGCCCAAGAAACCCGCGGTTTGGCCACTGGAGCTTGTCCCTGCATATTCCTCCGCCGCCGGGCATCCGCTGGAACCTCACCGGCGACCCCCCCCCCCCATGCTGGAGCCTCACCCGCGCGACCCCCTCCCCAGTCTCACCCCCCCCCCACCCCCGCTGGAGCCTCTCCGCTGGAGCCGCGCGACCCCCTCCCCGGCCTCACCGGCGACCCCCCACCCCCGCCGGAGCCTCTCCGCCGGAGCCCTCCCCCGCCGGAGCCTCTCCGCCGGAGCCGCGCGACCCCCTCCCGCCCCCCTCCCCGGTCACCGGCGACCCCCCCATGCCGGGAGCCTCACCGGCGACCCCCTCCCCCCCCACGTTGGAGCCTCACTGCCTCACCCGCGCGACCCCCTCCCCCCCAGCAGCACAGCCGCTGGAGCCGCGACCCCCTCCCCCCCATGCTGGAGCCTCACCGGCGACCCCCTCCCCCCCGCAGCATCCGTCCGCCGAAGCTCGAACACCAACTGATGGTCCAGGGTGACGGCGTATTGCAGGGTGATGGCGAAGTCGTGGATCATGGTGGGCTCGGAGAGGTCGACAGCCACGTCCGGGGACTTCTTCCCCGACGCGCTCACCCTGGAGGACCGCAGGTATGCCTTGTCGACGATGGCGTAGGAGAGGGCTCCCTCCCCACCCTCCAGCTCTGGCCCTCCCCTCCCCCGACCTCTGTCCGACCACCCCCTCCCCCAAGCTCCCTCCGTTCCGCGTGGCCTGTGTGCGCGAAGGAACACCCCCCTCCCTCCGCGCCGTCTGGGTGCAAGAGACACCCGCGCCCCCGAGCTCCGGCCCTCTGTTCCGCGGAGCTGCGCGTGGCCCTCCCCTCCCCGAGGTCCCTCCCTCCGTTCCGCGCAGACGCAGCCATCTGTTCCGCGCCGTCTGCGCGCAACCACTCCCTCCCCTCCGTTCCGCGCAGACGCACCCGAAACCATCCCCTCCCCCGAGCTCTGGCCCTCCGTTCCGTGCAGACGCAGACGCATCGTTCGCGGCGACCTCCGTCGAGCAGACAAAAAATGGAGCACAAAGATACGAATCTGACGATTGAAGAAGGCGGAGGATGCCGGGACGAGGGCGAAGGGCGACGGCAATTTTCTGCAACGGCGAGTGCACGGCGAGAGCACGGCGGATCGCGGGAGGGAAGAAAATATTCGCCGGAAGGTCCAGAGTCGGGAATGCTCGGGAGTGCTTTACGGTTACCGGAAGGAGAAATTATCTCCTCCCGGCTTCCACCTTCTGCGCGGAGGAGAAGTGGCGGCGGGAATTCTCCAAACGGTTCCGTGAAAATAGAAACCACTCCGACGAGGAGTGGAAGTTAAAAAGAAGCGCTTTACATTGGTTCCCAAACGCAGCCATAGGCTCTGGGTTTTAATTTTAGTCGATGCTGAGCTACTCCGCTCTTCGTGTGAGTGACAGGAGGGATGTGTTGCTTTCAAGGGTGTTTCGTGATTTGATTTGGTTGGGTGTGAGGAAGATCTTCTTGGAGCGAAACCAAATCAAATAGATATGCTTTGGTTCAACTCAATTATTTTTTATTCGAATCATTTCATGATAGGATGTATTCGGACATGTTGCTAAATTTTCATTAGTTATAATCAATTATTTATCATCGTATAAAAATGCCTTGGATATTTTTAGAAATTTTAATATAGTATAAATATTCCTGTTGATTTGATTAGTATGAATTATTGGTTCGGTATCGAAAAATTCCTAATTAATCAAATCAAGCCCATAATTGGTACCACTCTAATCAGACCAAATTCACTGGTTGGCCGCAAGTAGCGAGAGTTGTTCATGTTTACTCTGTTCAATCAAATTTCTGGCTGATATTTTTTTAAGATCAAAATATAACCAAAATATGAAGTGATTAATGGAGAGCTCAACTGGTTCAACTAAATCGCACATATGGAAAATCTTAAAATCTAGGTATTTAGAATATTCAGAACTGGACTTAATAAATATGAAAATACTTCTTCCGGTATCTAATGTGAGACTATGTCACTTAACACTCTTTCTCTCGACTAACTATGGTCAGAGTCACGATAAAAATATACGGGACAGTACTGAGAGAATATAAGAGAGGGTCATCGGAGGAACAGAGCCCTCACAACCACATTTTAGTGATTACTGTATGCTCGTTGTCAAAGTTGTACAAGTTTTAATTAACAATAGTGTTTTGTTTGTTAAGAGATACTTTGCAGTTGAATGTAGTTTGAAATGGGCTGCCGGGCTGATTAAGGATTATAGGGGCTTAGGCTCGTTTACACCATTGACAGGATGCTGCGTTTTCAATTTGGCTTGGGATTGAATTTCTTTTCCATTTGAGCTGAAATCTGCAGAGCAAGGTTTTGTGTTGATACGCTTGCTCATTTGATTTTCGTTCGATAAACCCGTCTGTCTCTCCTTACATTTCCGAGGCAAACCAATATATATGGACATTGGGGTGCAAACGAGTCGAGTCGAGTCGACTAATATGGTATTCAAACTTGACTCATTTATTTTACACGAGTTCAAATTCGAGCTCGAGTTTTAATGAGTACAATGAACTCTTGTTTAAGTTTGATTCATTTATTAATAGAGCCGAGTCGAGCTCAAGCTAGAATAGTAACTGGAATAAAATTAAACTCACATTCAAGTTTAAGTTATATACAAAATCATTTATAAAATTCAAAATCAATAAAAAATTATTTGTGAAACTCTAAATTTAGTTCATTTATTGAAACTCGATCTAAGTTTAAACACAAAATTTGAATTATTTAATATATTTAAGTGATAATATATAATTATTAATATTTTTAATTTAATTTTTAAAAGTAAATATACAATATAATATCTAATTGAGTTACTCTCGAGTTTATCGAGTCGAGTAGGAATTTGTTCAATCTCAACTCAGAGCATTATTTTTTGTTCAAGCTTGTTCATTTAACATAATAAACGAGCCGTGTCAAGTTTTTATCAAACTGTGTCTCGAGCTACTTGTCAAGCGTATTGATTCATTTCAACCCCTATATGGACATAAGTGGTGAAAGCTTGTCAAGATACATAAAAATACACAGCTCTAAATAGGGTGTTTGGTTGCCTAGTAATTTAAGTTTTCATTATGATTTCACATTTTTAATAAAACTGGTTAAAATAGATGTTTGACGGTTATTAGAAATTTATATTTATAAATAAATTTATATTTGAAAAAATCTCACAGTTTTTTTATCTCATGGTCCCCCCCCCCCCCCACTCCCCACCTTTGTTTGGTCATACCTACTTTTTTGTTATCACATCTTTATAAAAAATGACAATTTTATGTCGTTGGTTATTTTAAATTTTATTTTCATATTATTTTTTATCATAAAAATATATAAAAAATTATTATGCAATCAAACACCTTTTAAATTTTTAATTTTGAGTCACCAATGTATGCAACAATTATAAATCATCACCGTAGGAAAACTATTTTTGGCGATGGGATAACGGTGACGATTTCAAAAAGTCATTGTCAATTGTCATTATCGTTGTTGCAAAACCAATATGTGTTTTGTAAAAAATTGTCAATAGTTTATGATAAGCTATCACCATAAGATACATCATCGTTGTTGCAAAACCAATATGCGTTTTGTAAAAAATTGTTTATGCACATTACTTACTAGCCGTCGTCAATTGTCACCGGTGGACCATTCAATAGTTGACTTCCAACGATGACTTTCGACGCCATTGCCAATGCAGGCTTTGCCTCTAATTCTTTGTTAATACCCTACAGAACCCACACAAGTACTCTCTCTCCTTGTTGTTACTGTGTTCACCGTTGTTGGCCACCCATGCTCATTGAAGTGTAGATATAACTTCAGGTCTCTCACATAAATAATATCATTTAATTAATGATTTAATAATTTTTCAACTCTCGAGATATTAAATGATGTCATTTATGTAAGAGGCACTGAAAGTTACAGTCTCATACACTCTCCTGAGATGATCTGCACTCATTATCAATGCTATTGTCATCGTCGTGCCATCGGCGTCAACTACTACCGTCAACGCAAAACCTAGCCCCTAGCCGGATCTCCTCTTTAAATATTTTTAAACACTTTTTAAATCATCTTACGTGTGGGGTGTTTGGTTGCAATGTAAGTTTGGTTTTTGATTTGATTAAATTAGGTTTTGATTTTTGCATCCAATGCTTTATCTCTTTGAGGTGTGTGAGAGTGTAAATATGGATCCTTGCATATTTTATCAGGCGCCTTTCATTCCTAATTATAATATTTGGTTAGGATATTAAAATTGTTACAATACATAATTTTAATATAAGATACATCAATGCGCAAAAAAAATTAATCATCTAATTTCAAATCGGATTGTGATATATATGTATATGTGTTTGTGTTTAATATTCGTGCCAATACAATTTTGACATGAATACTCTAATATTTTAAAATATCAACATTATTTTTTATATACTACTAATTAACGTCATCATTATTCATCACTAGATTTTGATAGATAGGGAAAGATCTCCTCTCTGATTTTGACAATATGTTCGGCTTGGTTCGGAAGTCTTCCAAACCGTTCTAAACCCAAAGAAAACTGTTTGGTAGTTTGGTTTGGTTCGGCAAACCAAACTAGATATATATTGGAGGATAGATGAGAAATGACGCGCACACAGTTGAAGGATATCACATTATTATTACGATCTGGCTGTTTGGTAACAGAAAACCAGCCATCCGCATCGCCGTCTCGAGAGAGCCGTCAAGCAAGGCCTGGGATACACTTGACACTCGACCGGCCGCCCATCAACCGCACACGGTGGACGAGCAGTAGCAGATTTGGCCGTTGCCACCGCAGAAACCAAGGTCGCAGCCCGTGCGGCAGAAGACGTTGCATCTGTGCACCTCGGTAGCGTTCTGAGCGTGGCACGACACACTGTAGCTCGCACAACATTTTGCGTTTGCCTGGACTGTGTCCACGGAGATCCATCAGGTGCACGGAGAGAGAGAGATGAACGCTAGCTTCCGTTAGCAGCTTCCACGGGTGCAGTTGCAAATACAGGCGTACGATCGAGAGTACTTATTAAGGTCTTCTATACGTACCCGTCTCGAGAGGCGGGTACTCCGCCGCGAGCTCCCTGGCGTGCATCGTGCTCGAGGCCAAGCACAGCGAGAAGAAGACGATGAAGGCGCCGCCGCCGGTGGTGGTCTTATTGGCCATGATCCAAGTACGTACCGGTGCTGCAGGGTATGAAGCTCCTCCTCGATCGGGCCAAATTACTCTCTGGATCGCTGTGTGCCGCCGCGTACGACGGTCCGATATGATCAACCGGCACCGTGCTTAAGTAGGTACAGATGCCGTGACGGCGTCCCCCGGCCGGACCGGCACCTTCGCGGACATCTCCATTTCGGGCTGCTCTCCGTCTAGATTCCCCTTACCTTTTCATTGACACCGGGATCTGGTCTCAGCCGTCAAGCAGGAGCACTGACCCGAAAAGGAAAGAAGGATATCTAGATTTAAATTTGATGCTAACTACGGTGGCGTGTGTGATATCCTAAAATTTATGAAATTCGAGATTTATTTCCTGTTTAAATATTTGAAAATTTTAATGACGAAGGCTATTACAGCTGTCATCAGAATTAAATAGATGTACAACTTAAGTTAGAACATTTATTAATTATAAGAAGGTCTGTCAAGTGGGTGGACTAAGTCCACCAGCCCATCAGAAATCCAGGCACGGGCTGGGCTTAAACCCTCTAAAGATAGCAATAGAGCCAAATGAATAATCAAATTTCAATCTTAATCTTGTAAGTGGGCGGTGGCGCTCTTCTTCGCCCGTTGAACTCGTGGAAAACCCACGGAACTTCACATGATGCTACAGTGCAAATAGGGCCATAAACCGATTAGATTAGACAGCAGAATCATCAGAATCTAATTCTGATTCCGATAAGAAATAGTCATCTAGACAATAGTATCTTTAATTTCATGATGTTTTTACTTAACTCAACTTTGTTTCAAATTAGTTGGATAGTTGTGTGTATGTCATGAAGAGTGTAAGCATAGTGATTATATTATCCTAATATGTGAATAATGTATTGCTCACCGGAAATGATATCAGAATGTTGAATAAGGTAAAATTTGAGCTCAATGAGAAATTTGAGATGAAAGATATGGGAGAGGTGTCCTATGTTCTTGGTGTCCAGATATAAAGGGACAAAGTCTAGATTGTTAAGTATAAACTAAGAAAAAAATACTTAAGATCTGTACTCAAGAAATTCAAAATATATAATTGCAATCCGGCACCTACACCGTTAGTATATAAAATATAGTTAGGAAAAGAGTAATATTGCTGAGACAATTGGAAGCCTAATGTATGTAATTAATGATGAGTACAAGATCGGCTATTACATATCATATGAGCTTGGTTAGTAGGTACCAAGCTAATCATTGTTCAGCACATTGAAAACTTGTTAAGAGGAATATGACGTACCTAAATGGTACAGTGCACCACAAGTTAGTTTACTAGGTGAAAACACTTGATGTGCTTGGTTACTCTAATGTAGATTTTGGAGGAGATAAAGATGATGAAAAGTTCACTTTGAGACACTTATTCATGTATGGTGGTGCAATTGTTTTTTAGGGAAGCAAGAAACAGAGGTGTATGACACGATACACATAGGAAGTTGAGTATATTGCATGTAGTGTGGTTACTACTGATGCCATCTAGATTAGACGATTTGATAGATTTAAGTCTCAATTTGGTTGATAGGTTAATTGAGATCTATTGTAATAATCAAGTCGCTATCAACTTGATTATTAATAGTGAAACAAATAGGTCAAAAGGAAAATATATAGAAATACAATATCATTATTTTTGTGATATTGTATAGAAAGAGAAAGTAAAGTTAACTTATATCCCCACTAGTGATATGATTGTCGATCCCTATACTAAGAAATGTCGGCAAAAAATTTCATTAAGCATATAGGTTTGATAGGACTCAAGAACATATGAGTCAAAGAAGTGATTATGCATCCCACGGATAATGAGAAAGTATAGAAATATATATATGTATCCCCATAGATAGTGGAAGTATATGGAAATATACATACATCTCATGGACAGTGAAAATACGTAGGAATATATATATATATCTCATAGATAGGTGAAATATAAGATATTTTTGCTTCACCTAAAGAGGGAATATGTTTATTTATTGGCCAAGTGAGAGATGCAAGAATGTTATATAATGTTTTAAGAAATGGCCAATAAATAGAAACCAAGGCCAATAAATAAAAATAAAACAAGAAAGTAATCCCCACTTTGGAATCGAAAATGATGATACAATATTCTCCTTAGCATTAAGGAAGAAAAGAAATAATGGGCGATATTGATTTTGACGAAGAAAATGGGAGTCACAAATCCTATAAATAAGTTGTAATCCTTAAGAGATGTACATAAGCAAAGCCCCATCGTCGGAGTATCCCAAATCGGTAGGGGGTGTAAACGGGTCAGATTTGGGTCACAAATCCTATAAATAAGTTGTAATCCTTAAGAGATGTACATAAGCAAAGCCCCATCGTCGGAGTATCCCAAATCGGTAGGGGGTGTAAACGGGTCAGATTTGGTAACGGAATCACCAGGATCTGATTCTGATTCCGATAAGGGTTAAGGTGTCCCAATTCTGATAATTTCAGAATCACTATGTTCTTATTTCGATCCGATTTCGTTTCAATTATCGAAATCGGAATTGAATCCGATAATTTTCGATTTTGATATTTAATATTAATTTTTATTTAAAATTAAGTTAATACATCATATATAATTACTAAAATTTGTTATAATACTTTTAAAACTATATTTTCATCATTTTATCAATTTATGTATTATATTTTATGATTTATTTGACCTTATTTTAATTATTTTAATTTATATTTTATCGAAATTGGATAAACTAAAATGGAATCACCTCATTTTGATTCCAAATCCAATAAGCTAATGGAATATTCGATTTTGATTCTGATAACTTATAAGATACAACAATATTTTTCGAACTCGTTAATTTTTATCAAAATCAAATCAAAATTTTAAAATATTAAATTTCATTTAGACCCCTACAAATCGGTCTCACAAATTGTCCTCCCTTTCAACCATCACCACTAAGTTTACTGGAGATGGCTTTCAAAAAATTGTCGCGGATAATATTGACAATAGACTTATTTGTGAGGACTGTGATTGCATGGCAAATATCATTTTGTGATGGCTTTTGTGGTATTGATTATGTCAGATTCATATATTACTTTTATCAGTTTTATTAACTAGCGTGATGTACGCGCCTTTTGGACAGTGGATTCAATAATCGAGACAGTTAAATGTTAAACAAAAATGTTATCTAAACTCATTATCTTAAGAAATTGTGTGGAATAAGTATTTCTTATATTTACATATGAGACTAATCCAACGCATCTCCTCGTGTTGAACAGAAATAAGAGTGCCTGAGTTGAACCATTTGACCAAACAAACCCACGATACAATCACATACTTTTTAGATAGAAATTTTTTGACATTTCAAAAGAAACACAGAGTACTCTTGATTAGCTTCTGAGACTACCGTTTTTAACTTTTCACAACCGAACAATAAATATCTTATCAAATCATATATTAAATATCTCATTAAATTAGATATTTATTACGTTTTACGAGAAGAACGGAGTAATGGGCATGAATCCAAAACAGCTTGAGTTAGGTGGTCTCAGCATCGGACACGTGGATTTGATCTCAACGTTGTAATTTCCGCCGGAGGCGCCGTTCAAAAATAGAGACCGGAAAAGAAGGGTCACAACAGAAAGTATATAAAAGTGTATTTATGTAGAGAGAGAGAGAGAGTAAAACAACGTCGTCAACTATCACGAGTTTTGAGTGTGGACGGTCTCGAGTACTGGAGTGAGACCGCAGTTTATAGCGGCTTTTAGTCCATTCTCATTGTTCATCCCTTGAACCCAACAGTACGTAAAGAGCTAGATTGTGGATGAACGAGAAATGACGCCCACACAGTTGAAGGATAATATCACATTATTATTATTATTATTATGATTACCATTATCTGGCTGCATGGTAACAGATGATAACCAGCCATCGATCGGCATCGCCGTCTCGAGAGAGCCGGCAAGCAAGGCCCGGGACACCCCCCCGATACCCGACCGCGCCCATCAACTGCACCCGGTCGACGAGCAGTAGCAGATCTGGCTGTTACCACCGCAGATTCCAAGGTCGCAGGCCGTGCGGCAGAAGACGTTGCAACTGTGCACCTCGGTAGCGTTCCAAGCGTGGCACCACATGCTGTAGCTCGCACAGCATTTAGCGCTCGCCTTCACTGTGTCCACGGAGATCCATATCAGGTGCACGGAGAGATATATCGAGAGATGAACGCTAGCTTTCATCAGCTTAATTCCAACTGGTGGTGCACCTGCATAATATATACAGGCGTACGAGAGTACTTGTCGAGGTCTTGTATACGTACCCGTCTCGAGAGGGGGGTACTCCGCGAGCTCCCCGGCGTGCATCGTGCTCGAGACCAAGCACAGCGAGAAGAAGACGAGGACGGCGCCGCCGCCGGTGGTGGTGGTGGTGGTCTTGGCCATGATCCGAGTGTGTGAGCACTACTCCTCCTCCTCCTCGATCGCGGTCGGAACCAAACTCTCTGCACCGTGCTTAAGTAGGTTCATTCCGATGCCGGGACCGACGTCCACCGGCCGGACCGGCACCTTCCCGGACGTCTCCGGCCGTTTCGGGCGGATCTCCGGCTAGCCTCCCCTACCTTATCGTCGACACGTGGATTTGGTCTCAGCCGTTTGATCGGTTAGGTCAATGACCCGAAAGAGAGAGCGTAGAAGTGATGATATCTAGCTTCAGATTTGATGATAATCAACTACGGTGGCGTGTGATATCCTAAAATTTATTAAGAAATTAAGATTTATTGACTTCGATGAATTACGGCTGTCGTCGAAATCAAATAGGTATAAACATGTTTGATATCGAACAACTAATTATATTAGAAAATTTAATAAGGAAGAATTTTTGATAATTACTATACTCATTTCTAAATTCTAAATAAATTAGTAATGTTTGATGATCATATGTAACGTTTGAAGATAAAAACTGAGTACACTAAATATAAATTAATAACGACAGAGTAGCATCTGAAAATAAGGATACATAATTGTTACTGTACAAATAAATCTATTGACCAAGATTACTTGACGATGTATATATCTTTACAGATAGTCGGTCCCAAGTTCTCAAAAAGTTACAACATCATTGCATTCTGGCAGTCAACTGACAAACAATTACTTAATTACAATGAAGAATATATGCACACAACAATTTGATACTGCTATTTTTATGTATTAAAAATTTAACTAGACAACTACTTTCTTTAATTTTTTTGCTTTTGAATATGGTGATAAATATATAACGAAATAAATTTGATCAAAATAAATAAATAAAACAAAAAAGGAGTTGTTGTGATCTAGGCATGCAAAGGCACAAAAAAAAACAAAAATAGTATCTCACCTTTTTTTTTTCAAAAAATAAACATTTTTCTATATTATTGTTATTAGTCATTATGTTATTATGATTGCACAATTTTTAACATAGTTTTTATATAAATATATAATTTTATAATAAAAATTAGATTACCATGCATTCAAAAGAGTTAAATTTTTTTTGGATGTGCACAGATATATTTTCTTACACTTTTTAGTTAGTAAGTATACTTTTTTCCCACCATGATTTCCTCCCAGATTAATTCATTTTATTGCGATTTCCCACGTGAGAAAATATTTAGTACAAGTAAATATCTATCTTAACGGGTATACATTTCAGTTCTTCAAAAGTAAACTTCTTCAACTCAATGTCAAAAGATTGTTGACCCGCCAGAGATATTGATAGTCGTGCGATTTAATCTCTTACAACACACACACGCACACACAAACTGAGAAGAAATGACAAATATTGATGCACACCCACATTCTTGCTAAAATGGGTAATATCCCATTATTATTATTACTATTGTCATTATTTCATGGGGGTCATGACTCACATATTTATATGGCAGCTGCATGCATGTGTAACAGATAACAAGCCATCCAACCATTCAAGAATGTGGTCGGGAAGCAGCCGGAGCATTCTACACAGATAGTAACCACAACAGGTCTGGGTTGGAAGGCGCACAGCATGCAGCACTCCATGACCAGCCGATGGACGGTGAATCCGTTGCAGTGCTGACAGATAGTCGTAATGGTGTTGTGCATCTTTCTTTTTTATCAACTTCTTAATGCGTGAGAGAGATTAGTTATAGTGTCTCAACCATTTAGTAATAAAATGTCTTAATACAACAATAATTTTTTAAAAACAAATAGATTACCGGTGATTGTTCACTACGATTTTTTTTAAATTTTCAGATGTGAATACCTAAATCTTAAGTCCTACAAAATAAGACTAGAGAAAAAAATTTAATATTTTAAATATTTTATCAAGTCGAATCAAAACCATCCAGACCAGAAACGACAATACACACACCGTTCAAGAACCCATTATTATTATTATTCTCCTCGTCATCATGAACGTTACTGTCAAACGATCCATCGAAGCACGCAAGTGCTACATCCACACCAAACCCCGGAGGGACACATGCATAATAATACACACTAGCTAGGTTGTGTGACAAGGGCAGTGGCAGGTATTAAGGTTCAGGCAAATGCCTCCGCCGCAACTTCCCCTGCCGCAGAAGAGCCTGCAACTTTGCGACTCGCTAAAGTTTGTAGGGCGGCACGGCATCACGTAGTCCCGACAACATTCAATCCTTGGTAAGCCTGTCAGATTGGAGTGCATATATATGTAGAGAGGTCAACGTTGTTAGCTCGATCTCGCAGGTCGAATGTATATATATATATATAAACACACATATATGGAAGAGCTGTTTAATTGGAAGCAGCAGGTAGCTAGTAAAAGTTCTACGTACGCGGGACCTGCGCGGGCTCGATGGCGAGCACAATGCTCAAGACCACGGAGCACAGCAAGAAGAAGAAGACGAAGGCGACGCCGGCGGTCTTGGCCATGATCGATCGGTGTATCACCCCCCACGTACTCACTCTGCTCTCTTCGATCGTGAAGCGAAGCTCCTATACCGACCTCTGGATTGCTGGGTGCTGCTGCCTACGGCGGTCCGTCGACTGGCACCGTGCTTAAATAGGTGCAGATGTGCCCTAACGAGGTCCGCCGGCGGAAACCACAGCTCGACAAAACATTTCCGTCTCGGGCTGATCTCCGTCTTGATTCCCCTTAAGCTTTTCTTTGATGCGGCGATTTGGTCCGCGGTCGCAGCGTCCGGAGCAGTGAAAGTGCAAATCTATGGATAATGATCTCTAGATTCAGATTTGATGCTAACTACGGTGCTGGGGGTGTGATATCCGAGAATTTTAGAAATAGGAGATCGATTCATCTCTTGTTTTGATATGTACCTGAAGATGTAACGACTAGCTAGGGGCCCATTTGAATGGGCTTATTCACCCTCTTATGTCTAATCTTCGGTCGGACATGTATATGAGTTTTTAGTGTGTTTGACAAAAACGCTTGGTTAAGATCACCTATATATGTGAAGAACCTATATTAATGTCTAAAAGTACCGCTGAAAATAAGTGAATCAAAACAGTTTTGTTTTTATCCGGCGCTTGAGAACGCAAACGCCTTCAATATATATATAGTCGACATTATTTTGAGATTTTTTCCCCTTCAGATAAATTATCAAATGTGTAGGGCTAAAATCGATCTCTTGATTAAATTAAACAATTAATTTTACCACAAACCAAGAACTAATTAGACATGACATTAAGAGCTAATTAGACATTCGGATTAATTAAGGTTAATCAAAAGTCATCGAAAACTGTTCGATAAATTGCAATTGTCATCGGAATTAAATGGATATATGCACCTGGACGAGCACTGCTACTACTCCCGAAGATGACCTCCATATATATATATATACATATATATATATATCTATAGGTTTGCTCCCAAGGTTCACGGTGGGGGGAGATTTTGTGAAGGGAAAAAAAGATGAGCAGGTGGGAGGAAAAATTTTGGGCGCTGGGTTAAGTTTCATGTTCTTTTAATATTTAAATATTTATTTTAAACTATTTAGTTAATCATGTTCTTTTAATATTTAAAAATCTATTTTATAATTTTATGTATTTTTAACATATTATATTATTATTTAAAATAAAAATTTTATATTAATATAATATTTATGCATATATTTTATATATTTATTTGATATATCATGTTGTTATTAATATTTATTTATTTACTTATCATTATTTTAAAAATATTACTTTATATTAATATAATATTCATAAAATTATTTTATTATTTTATTATTTTTATTCAATATACTATATTTTATTAGTATTAATACATGTATTATATTATTACTATTAAATATATTATTTTATACTAATGTAATAATTATAAATTTTTTTATTTTTATATTTTATTCAACATATTATATTTTCATCGATGTTAATGTATTGTTATATTATATTTTATTAAATTATTTTAGTGTAGAATTATTGTCCGAGTGGATCACATCTGTTTGTATATTTCAAGTAGACGTATTAGATTTATTTATAACTTATACCATTTTCTTATTATATATCAGTCGTACGTAGTTCGTAACTGTTAACATATTTACTCACGAACGATTAATTAGTGAGTATAAATTACATTTACTTACTGGTTCTTATTTACAGAAAAGGGTCACATAAGCAAAACTCTATTTTAACTTATAATATTGTTCAATGCTGCCCTTTTATTTGATGTGGAGGGGCTGGTCGACTCGGACGCTGCGGAGGGACAGGCCCGTCTTCTCCGCCTCCCCCAATCACGACTACCTATAATAATTCTCGACCTCTTCGATGGCCATGTTTAGATAAAAGGAAGGGGGGGTGGGTGGGGGGGGGGTTTTTCTTTTCATGCTTTCCTCCTCTCTCTTTTTTTTTATAGCCTCGCATCTTAATTATATTTTCTGCGTTTTCATTATTTTCTTATTAATATCTCTTTGTGTAGATTTTGTAAGAATAATATTGTGTAGATGCACCACCGGATCAGACGACAGAGATCGGCCATCTGAGGTCGTTCTCTCCATTTTTTTTTAAAGAAATAAAATGAAATATCGACCATGTTTAATTAGGCTCCTTCTCAGAGTCCCATGCATGTTCCACACTCCAATCATGAGTACGGTTACGGCCCACCGTAGAGTGAACGCTTCTTTATGCCCTGTTTGGTAACACTATTAGACACCTATATCACCATTAATTTTAAAATTGATATTGATAGTAATCACCTTGATGTGTTTGACTAATAATATCAATTTTAAAATTTATAGTGCAAACAATACATGTTATGTAATACAAGTGTCCACTTGTATCAATTTTGATATTGATACTCCATCTTCTAGAAGTATCAATATCAATACTAATATAGTATCATTTTTGATACTCTAACCAAACAGGCCATTAGGTGGGAAGAATATCTATATATGCGGGGTGAGTTTAATTGGTTGGAATTACAAGAGAAAGAAATTATGAATTAATATTTTCAGGTCATGGGTTGTGTCGTGTAATAATCGATAATCCGTATAGTTCATCCGTAACTACTTTAAGAATCGAGAGAAGAGAAGGTAATTTAACACATGAGTGTACTTCTCACTTCTTTGAAATTTTCAAACGGCGGCATTAATATTGTTAAAATTCAGAAGTCAAAATAAAATCAACTTCGGATGATTAATTTCAACGATGAAAACCTCTTTCATAATCATAGCCAGACACACCCTATATCTGCCTAGTTCGGATTTAAAAGTGAAATTCTGAGCAGGCATTAATAATTAGATCAGCCTAACCAATTAAGTTGGCAAACTAGCAAGATCTTGTTTGATCTTGTGTTGTTAACAGTTCGGTAATCCTGATAATTAAGCCTGGGACAAGAAATATACACAAAAAATATACATTTGTTCCCCTGAAAGAAAAACATGGAGCCAGACGATAGCTCGGCCACAAAATAACACCTCACATCGACGTAGAAGCAAAATCTACAAGCTGATCTAACCTGCACAACCAAACCAAACACCAAAACCCTATTCAAGCACTACCTATATCGATCATGTGTGTACGTACATTCATCTGCATGTATATATATGTATAAAAGTATGTGGAGATTGAGTAAAGAAAACAATAAGAGAAATACTGGAAATCTTCTCAAGATCCCCATGGGCCATGGCCATGACAGTCGGAGGAAGTCGTCAAAATCCTTGGATTCCTCCTCCATTTCAGACGCCTGCAGAGAATCAGCCGGATTCTGCGCAGAAATCCCCGTCGGGTTAGCTGCTTCAAAAACTCAGCAAAACATTTCCGTCTCGGGCTGATCTCCGTCTTGATTCCCCTTAGCTTTTCTTTGATGCGGCGATTTGGTCGGCGGTCCAGCGTCCGGAGCAGTGAAAGTGGAAATCCGTGGATAATGATCTCTAGATTCAGATTTGATGCTCACTACGGTGCTGGGGTGTGATATCCTAGAATTTTAGAAATATGAGATCGATTCATCTCTTGTTTTGATATGTACCCGAAAATGTAACGACTAGGGGCCCATTTGAATGGGCTTAATCACCCTCTTATGTCTAATTCGGTCGGACATCATCAGAGTTTTTAGTGTACTGTTTGACAAAAACGCTTGGTTAAGACCTATATATGTGAACCTATATTAATGTCTAAAAGTACGTACCGCTGAAAATAAGTGAATCAAAACAATTTTGTTTTTATCCGGTGCTTGAGAACCCAAACGCCTTCAATATATAGTTGACATTATTTTAAGATTTTTTTCCCTTTAGATAAATTATCAAATATGCTGGGCTAAAATCGATCTCTTGATTAAATTAAATAATTAATTCTACCACAAACCAAGAACTAAGTAGACATGACATTAAGAGCTAATTAGACATTCGGATTAATTAAGTTTAATCAAAAGTCACTTGCAATTGTCATCATAATTAAATGGATGTATGCACCGCGATGAGCAATGCTACTACTCTCGAAGATGACCTCCGTAGGTTTGCTCCTAGGGTTCACCGTGAGCAGGTGTGTCAATGGGCCGGGCTTGAGCTGGTCCATCCTAGGCGCGCTTAAACCCACCTAAGTAAAACCCAAGTTCATGTCCATGAAAAAGTTCAACGGGCCCAGATTTTATAAATGGGTTTCAAGCCCCGTAAGACCCGCCAGCCCGTTAGGGCCCATTGGCTTGCCAATAATACTACCTAGTTGCTTGCGATGTCCCCGGATGGTCACCGTACATGCTCTAGCAACCGAAAATCAAAATTTTCTAATTTGATGTCATTATTGTAATATATATTTACTAATTTCACAATCTATAGTCAGACAAATAGAAATCCAAGTTTGGCATTGGCACGTCAACATTCAAAATTTCATATGCAAGTAAAAAATAAATTATTTAATTTATGAGGTTAGTAGAAGATGTATTTTAGTATTTTATGGGAGATTGAATAATAACTATTATATTTTTATTGTAAAATATCATATTAAATAAAATTTTAATTAATTTAAAATATGAAATTATGTGAGAAATATTGGGTGAAAATCATGTATTACTGTGAATTGTGGGGAATCATAAGAAAAAAAAAGAATCTCTTATATTTTTATTTAAAATTAAATTCTTTAAAAGCTACTGGATGAGAGTGGGTGCTAATGATCACAAACCTACACCGATGCCCCTGTTATGCATGTCAGTCATTCCTAATGATCACAAACCTTTTTTTTCCTTCCTTTTCCACTTTCCAAAGCGACTGGATGAGAGTGGGTGCTAGAGAAAAAATGGTTGTAGTTAGGAACCCTTCTATCAATATTTGATCCTAGTTATTATAACTATAGATTTGATAAAAACTTTAAAATTTTAAAAGCTATGTTCTTGCCTCCGTACAAAATAGATAATTTCTACTGTGTGTGACTAACTAAATCTAATTGCTTACTTGATTTGAGGCTTATAAAAATTGTATTTTTAATTTAAATTTATTAGCCGATAATATTTAATCAGCTTTCTGATATATTAGTATATTCAAAATTTTTATTACAAAGTATATTACCTTTAATCAATCATCAGCAAGAAGATGTTAATTTACATGTCCGGTCTGGATCACCTCAGCTGACTGTGGAGGGAGCTCTTGTCGGTCCAACCAGGAGAGAACATGGCCCAACCGTACGTCTTGAGTGTGATCATGTGACTGTGTTTTTTTTTTTTTGTTTGGTTACTAACCGTTTACGTATATTATTAATTTCTTAAGTATGCAAAAGATTAATTAGTATTATAAGGAGTAGGTTAGTAACATTATTAATTTCTTAAGTATGTAAAGGATTAATTAGTAATATAAGGAGTAGGTTAGTTAGTGACAAGAAACTGGTCACGTGATGAGTGGCGGAAGCCACACGATTGGCCCTGTCAGCTAATTAAGATGACCATTCAGTTCAAGAGAGAAATGTAGACTATGGAATATTGCAGGATCAAGATAAGGGTAAATGGTCGCAATAGAAATCTTTTAGGCCATTTTCATTGTTCATCCCTTTCTAAACCCAACTAGGTACTAAAGTGATTGAGAATAAGATCTCGTTTCTTTTGATTTAATTGATGTTTAACATCTGATAAGTAAGATAATAATTAGGCATTCAAACTATATATTTGGTAAAACATTCTAATATAATAATAACTTTTTGAAACTCATTTTATCTTAAATGATTCGTTGTCGTTTTTTTATTTTTTTATATGCGAATAACTAAAATCTTATGCTACAGGAGTAATATATTAGAAAAGAAAGTAAGATTTTAAACTAAATCTACGTACAGCTCTGGATCGCTGTGTGCTGCGTTCGACGGTCGATCGACCAGTACTTCCGTGGTTTCATTCACAGAGCAGAGTCTCTCACTCTCAGTGGATCGGCGGAGAAAATATTTGTCATCGTAGAACACTTGAGAAATTTATGATTTAATATTTCTGATTTGACTGATAAAATTCAGGTGACAAAATAAACTCTACCGATTATTTTGTATCTTCAGTCGAAAAAGTTCTCTTTAACGACGACCGATTGAGAGAACCCCGTCTCCTCGGTTTAGTGTCCCTCTACCTTATCTTTGACACGTGGACTTAGTCTCCATATGAGTATTGACCCAAAAATGAAAACGTGTACTCTTTTCAAATTTTTGGCTTCTCGTGCCCCTCATGGAACAGTTCAGATCACCTCAGGTTTCCGGTAGAAGAGATATCCTCAGTTTTCAATAAGAATCGGTCATAACTCCAGTTCACTTCAGTGACGGTTCAAATAACAAGTTTGATGAATCGTTATAAAAAAGGGTTGAACCGTTGTCAACACCTTACTAACTCACCACGCATCGGTAGCAAGTTATATTATGGTCGATAGTGAGTTTGTAAGGCGTTGATAACCGTTCAGTAACGGTTCACTGACTCATTAACTCATTAGTGACGGGGTTGAATTGTTACCGATGCCTTACTAACTCACTACCCCATCGTCACTTAAGTGGCTGGTATATATCGTGACTATTTTTTTATCGAGGATACTCTCTCTACCCGAAAATTGAGATAATTTGAACTCCTCGTGGAATGATGCTACCAAGCCTATCACTACTGAATCTTTTATTTCTATTTAGAGATTCAGATTTAACAATATTTAAATTTTTTGTTTCTTCGCTGTTATCTGATGAATTATTTTAGATGCGCTTTTTGACCATCGCACAATGTCATAAACTACAATTTATTCTTGCTCCATTGGTGCCAAGCTTATATCTTCTAGATTTGAAGTGTCTTGCCAAATAGGAAATGCAAGCGATGTGATAGCAAGACACAATAAGATAAGTTGAAAATGCAAGAAAGAAATATTCTATAATAGAAAAGCTTACTTATATTGCTCAACATGTAGCATTCACTTTTCTCTAGGATATTGATAAAAGGATTTTAAAAATGATAATCCATAATTTAGCAAAATATCACAGGGGAATAGGTCAATTTGAAAAGCCACATCTACTAGCATGCATTGCACACACACTTTATTTTCCCGCTATTCTGATTGCTATTACTTTAATGCATTGGATTATATATGACTTTTTACTTAACTGCATAAAACACTAAGTGAAAGACAATTAAGTCAATAAGATAAAAGGCGTAAGACAGTGTATGTGTGCGCTTAAGTAATATATATGAATTGTTAATTTTCGGATCTGGTTGAGAAATTTTAGAATAAACTTAATTTTTTTTAACTTAAGATTATTTTCTTTAGTTTTCACGTATTTCCTGAATAATATTTTTACTGTTAAGCAAAACCAATTGTGAGCCTACTGAGAGTCATAATAGTATGATTCACTCTACTTATTATGTGAAAAATTCATGCAGCAAAATCATGATGGAATTGGTTCCTAAAGAGTTTACTAATATTTTGGTTTGAGATTATCTCAAAGTACAGGTTTTTTGGTTGGTAAGGTTTATTTAGATTGCATGTATATATGATTTTTTATCATAATGTTTAGCATATATTTTGAAATTTCGATAATTATCTGTTAAAATTTAATATTTAAATTATTTATTTTATATGTTCCTAAACTCTTTAAGGATTGATAAATTATTTTCGCCTAATATTTTCACATGTGAACATATACAGGACATTCTTGATAGACATTGTTGTAGTCACAATGTATAAAACCAAACAATATTAAAGTTATGATTTTTGTATGTTTGTGAAATTAGGCATGTTGGGGATGTTACGAGGCTAAAGCATATTGTTGTATGTGTTTGGATGCCGAAACGGGTTGTGTTTCAACATTTCCTTAAATCTTACGTGGTGGGGCTAGCTAGAGGTTCCTCAACAAAAGAAAAACTTACAAATATTTTAAATTTTTTATTGTAACATATTTGGAAATATGATTGATTATAGAAACCAATATTCTATTCCTATAAATGTAAGTAACCACTCAACTATCGTGACAAAAAATATAGAAGTATTTGATTTCCAACATGTCTTATGAGGTATTTGCTTGAAAATTTTTTTTAATTGCGATAAAATTATATGTTATAATAAATCAAAAAATCTTATAGCACCTCAATTTATGAATATGTTAAGTGATTAAATTAATAGACTACTAATAACTCAGAGTTGAGTTGAAAGAACTCCGAAGTTAAATATCTTATGTTGGGAGTAGACCGACGATGGGAGACTTTTTAGAAAGGTTACTAATTAACACGATTGTTGGATCAACCAATTGATCAGAAAAGATGCGAGAATCATATCTAATAAGAAATGGTGGATAACAAGAGAGATCAAAGTATCTCACCTCCTTTTATTCCAAGCAAGAATTGTTGTATATAAAACTGTCATCGACCAGTGTTGTACTAAGATTTCCAATCTTTTGAAAAATTTTGATATAAGATTTGTTAATAAAGATCAGATTACCATGCAATCAAAGTACTTTAGATGTTTTAGATATACATACATATATATATTCTTACATTTTCCAAGTAGTTGGTACAAGTGTGTAATTAAGTTTTTTCTCCCGCGCGCTATGATTTGCCCCCTTCCCCCCTCCTACTTAATTCATTCTTTTGGGGACTTCCATCTTAAACAATAAATAAATATTTAGTGAAAGTAAACATTTATAGTACTGCTCAAATCCTCAAACGCCACCTACCTGACCTGAGAAAGGAGGCACACATTTCAGAAATCCATGGTTATTATTATCACCATCGCCGTCCATGTATATCCAAGCAACCGCCGCTGCTTTGGATTGGATATATACTAGCTATATATATATATTCTCGATCAGGGACACCGGCGCGAGTCGCAGCGGCAGGTATCACTGTCGAGGCACATACCGATGCCGCAACTCCGGCGGCAGAACTCGTTGCATCTTTCCGCCTCGGTGAAGTTTCTCGCGCGGCACGGCATCTCGTAGTCCGCACAACATTTGATGTTGGGCGTGTCTGCCGGAACCAACAGAGGTGCACGGAGAGAGATCAACGTCGGTTCTCACGGGTGCAAGAGCTGTTCGAAATTAGCAAGCAAGCAGGCGATTAATTTTCTACGCACCGGTCCGAGGGAGGGGGAACCGCGCGGCCTCCCTGGCGTGCACCGGGCTGGAGACCGAGCACAGGAAGACGAAGATGGAAAGGACGCCGGCGGCGGTCTTGGCCATGGTTGATGTATCACGCGGTACTCTGCTGCTGCAATATGTCCGCGTGGAACTCCTCCTCCGACGCCGAACTCGCGGGATTGCTGCGTGCCGCATGCGTACGACGGCCCGTCATCGACCGGCACCGAGCTTAAATAGGTGCAGAAGCTGCGACGGCGTCCACCGACCAGACGGAGATAACGTCCATCTTGTTAGCCTCCCGTAGCTTATCTTCGACACGTGGACTAATTGGTCTCGATCGACTGTTTTGTTTTCACGGGAGGGCTGCTGTGAACCCAAAAATGGTAATTTCCCGCGCTTTTGGTGTCTCTCTAGATCTATACCGAAAGGAGAAGGGATCACCTGAGGAGGGCTCCTGAGGGAGCCCCCTCAGGCCAGACACATGACCCACATAAATGTGGGTCACATCCACTGTTTAATCAACTTTTAGACCTTGACATGACCCACATTTATGTGGGTCATGTGTCTGGCCTGAGGGGGCTCCCTCAGGAGCCCTCCTCAGGTGATCCCTTCTCTACCGAAAGACATCCTTACAGAAACTATATATATTTGAAAGTATCTTCTTCAGACTTGGAGAGAATTTTCGGAACCACCGGAGACTATCAAGCGAAAGACAATTCACCCAGCTCTTCAAACCGTCCAAGTTCATAATCTCTCCGTGGACAAAAAATGTTCTACTTGTGTTAGACACTAATTTTTGCTAATTTTTTTAAAAGTCGGATCCTTTAACTCCGACTTCAACATCGTGGTCGAAAATCGAAGTTTTTGAGTCTGACTTAAAAATAAAAAAATAAAAATTGGAAATTTTAAGTCCGACTTCAATATATAAGTCGAGTAAAATGCTGCGACTTTATTTTTCACTTTAAAAGCCGATGTCTATCGTACCGACTTTATTATCTTACAATTTAATCATTTTTTATTAGAAAGTATTTTTATTTTTAAAATAAAAATATTAAAATCAGACTGAAATTTCTTTTAAAAATTTTATTATTTTACAATTTAATTGATTTTTTTGTCACACCGCCGTGGCGGCCATGTCCGGCAACTTCGCCCCCGGGACCCGCACGAACCTGTTGGTGCCCTCCCGACGCAGTCCAATGCAAGGCCTCCCGACGCAGTCGCCCATCCCGGCGGTCCTGCGACGACCGATGCTCGAACCCTCGCACACAGCCGCAGATCGGGGAGCCCATGCATGGTGTCGCGGATGCCCCCTTCTCCTCGGCCCACCGGCCACCACCAACTTGGGTTTGAGAGCGTGAGCAAGGATTTCAAGATCTAGTTACACGTGTGGATCGAGAATTCTCGCGTGGGGGTTGTGCGAATCTAAGGTTCAAGTATATATATATGGAGTCTGGGTTTTCTCATGTGGACTCACGAGAGAATTAGTTTCTTCACACACAAAATTTTACGAAACTCATCCTGTTGTATACATTTCACAGGTCACATGCATTACGATAAATCTTGAGTTTTACCGGAATTTTTTTATATTTAGATGAAAAGACTTCCACGTGGTGTCCACCGAGGGAATGCGAAATCGATATATGACATAAGGATGCCCCGGATTTATCTCTTCGATATAATTATATTTACCTACTGATATAGTCCGTACGTCATTAATAGGCATTGATATATTTTCCTGCCGATCATTTATTTAGTAGATATACATAGGACAGGTAAGGGATATATATATATCTATTGAATTTTTGCCGATAGATAATTAAGAATGAGCAGCTGAAACACAAATTTCTTGCGGTGACAGCAGAGTAGGTTTTCTTTCTACTTGCGCTTCTCAAGAGGCCAGATGGTATTCGGGCGCTGCACGGTCTCCATGTGGTGTGCACCGTGCTCAAGAAGACCAAGCACACGGAAATACTTCTTAGGCCATTTTCATTGATCATCCGGCCTTAAACATATAACTAGTAAACAGACCGATGATAAGACTCGGTCTGCTTTGGGTTTAATCGATAGTCATATACACTAAACCATTCAGGGCTTGTTTGATAACAAAATTATTTTGAAAATAAATTTGATTCATCCCCGAATTATTCCGATATCAAATAATCCCTCGGAGAAACATCTCGATACAATAATAACATTTTAAGTGAATCATTGTAATTTTTTATCTTCAAACTTAAACAACTACAATTTTATATTCCGTGTGAGAGATCAACGACCAAACGCCACCTACATGACAATCTCGAAACCCATTATTATTGTAGTTATTATTATCACCATCACCGTCATTTTTTTTTGCAAGGGTACGACTGTTTTGTAGCAGATATCAAACAATCCATCCAAGCAAGCATACCACAGCCAGCAAACCCAGGGATACCCTTAGGGACAGGTGCAGTGGCAGTTATTACCCTCGAAGCATATGCCACCATCGCAACCGCTGCAGAAGTCGTTGCATCTTATCACCTCGGTAAGGTTATTCTCGCGGCACCACATCTTGTAGGTCGCACAGCATTGAATGTTTGGTCTGTCTGTCCGACACAGGTGCAAGCAGATCAACGTTAGATCTCACGCACAGGTGCATGCCCAACCCGCAACGTCGAATGAAAGAGGCGTTTGGGAGCAGCAGATGAGTAAAATCTCTTACTACGCACCCCTTTGAAGAAGCGGGAACCGATCGGCCTCCATGGCGTGCACCGGGCCCGAGACCCAGCACAGCAGGAAGAAGATGAAGAAGCCCCCGCCGGCGGTCTTGGTCATGGTCGACGTATCTCACTACTCAGTTTTCTGCTGTCCGTTGGTTTGAAGCTCCTCCTCGGACCGTCGGACGTAACGAGGACCGAAGAACTCTCTGGACTGCTGCGGCGCTGCCTGCTGCGTACCACGGTCCGTCGACTGGCACCGTGCTTAAATAGGTACAGGTGTCGGGACGGCGTACGCCGGCCAGGCTGGCCCCATAAACGAACGTTTCCCCGTAGAGTTAACGCCCATCGAACCCTTCCCTACCCTCTCTTTGACACGTGGACTTGCATGGTCTCCACACATACAAAGGAGTACCGACCCAAAAATGGAAACTTGTACGCGCCCCTCCAGATTTCCCGCTTCTGGTGCCTCTCGTGTGGGGTGAGGCCGATCACGTGTTTCGCATGTGTGGTTAATATGTTGCAGGCTAATTAGATACAAATTTGCAAGATAGTTGAGATAAATTCTCATGATATAAATATAATAGATATATCATAAAAGAGAAGTTGAACGATGTTATATTTGACTTTTCAACACAAGTAATCATAGTCAGGTTTTTCTTTCTTCCAACGAATCATGATATATTTAAGTCGAAACAACATATCTTTTTTACCACTACCTATTTGAAACAATTTGATAAATGGAGCAGGTCCAAGTAAACATTTATAGTTGTAATGTGCTGTTTTGTGTTTGTAAACCAAACATTGATTCGAGAGACATTTATATAGACTTAACAGCTCTGATCTATAAAGATTGATTATAATATTATAAACAACACTATTTTTACATTAATATTATTACTATATATATTTATTTGCAAAGAATGAAAGAAATAATCGATTCGATTGAGTTATGAGATATTGTTATGTTTGTAGACTTATACATTCTGAATGAAAATCAAGATAATTTAGTAAACAAAATAAGATGCCAACAGTGGAGACATCCACCACAACTTAACAAGAAGTAAACATCGTAACATCAATTACCATAGATCAATCCAAAATACGCATGACGAAAATATCATGCCTATTGGATAGTGAGTGACCAAAACGATCAAATGCCAAATTAAAGCCATGACTGATTCAATATTGAAATTAAACCGTCACTTAGGATGTTAGAAATAAAAGGCATAAAATGAGATCATTTACATGCCATTAATTCTTGATAGACATATCTTTTCATCATATGATAGTCAAATATAATTAACAAGTTTTGCCATAAAATGATATTTTTGTTGTGAAAAATATGTTTATTATTCAATCAAACATTTATCAATGTCGCTTTGCAACCGGATGTGGCAATGCATATATCAGTTAGCGAGATATTAACAAGAATTCCTTTGTGATTTAACCATATAAAAACTATTAAAGTAAGTAAAATAATAGTAACTAAAATTAATTTTAATAATTAGGATAATGCATAAAATATAGTCTAATAATCAATCCTCATGTTATACTTTGTATGGTTTACATCTCTTTCAACCTTGCTCTACCAGGCCCATCACATCATTTCTTTAAATCATATACATGTGTGGGGGGCTAGAGGCTCCTTAAAAAAAGAAACTTTCTAATATTTTTAATTCTTATTGGGACATATTGAAAAATATCAATAATTACAGAAACCAATATTCAATTCCTTTGTAGGTAGTCTCTCAACTATTGTTCGTGACGGAAAATGTAGAAGAACTTGCTTTTCAACATGTCATATAAGATGTTTGCATGCAAATTTTAAATTTGTGTAATTGTGATAAAATTATATGCTACATAATAAATCAGAGAATTTAATTAACAATTACTATGATTGGTGAATATGACAAGAAAATATGTTGGAATCATATAAAATAAAAAAGTGTGGGGTAGCAAAAAGATAAAACATCTCACCTCTTTTTTTAATAAAGAAATATTTTGTTATATAAATTGTCATCGACCAACATTTTATTATGATTGCCCAAAACTTTAACATGTTTTTTACAAAAATAAAAAATTTTATAATAAAAATTAGATTACCATTTAATCGAAAGGCTTTAAACGTTTTAGATACATACATACATACATACATATATTCTTAAACCTTTTTAAGTAGTAAGTATAAGTTCTTTCCCTCTATGTTTTACCCCAAAATAAATCCATTTTTTTGTGATTTCCCACTTAAGCAAATATTTAGTATACGTAAATATTTATTTAATCATCGGTATATATTTTTCAGTTCTTCCCTTAAATTCATTAGTGTCACCTCAATTGATTAAAATAGTTTACAATTGTTAGTTGTTTTAATTTTATAGTGCTATCTATTTTGATTAGCTAGGTTTAATATATTGGACAGTCTTATATTTATAAATAAAATATAGTTGCCCGGAATTCTTTGTATCTGGTGTTTAACAAACTGCCTTCAAGGATACCGGTTCACACACGTGTAACCCTCTTTTAATGCATGCGCAAGCCGTGTGTGGTCGGTATCAAAATTTGACGTTGATAAGCTCACCCATAAATATATATCAACTTAGATCAACATTATATTATTTGTAACATGATTTTTAACCACTGACTGAGCCGAACATAAAGGCTATCTATCTAAACGATGCACGCACACCCAGTTCCTGGCTAAAATGAGGAAGTACCATTATTATTTTTATCATTATTTCAAGGGTGGGTCTCTTACATGTAGATATGGCTGCCGCATCTGCAACAGATAACAAGGCATGCCATCCATCCATGCAAGAGTACGGCCAGGAAGCCGCCAGCGTTCTTCCATGGGATGATACATAGATAGAGAGTGGTACTACTCCGGGGTCTGGGGGGTTGTTGGAAGGCGCAGCAGCACGCCATGATCAGCCGCGCTCGGCGGCCATCAGTTGCAGTGACAGATAGAAGGAATGGTGTCGCGGCAGTATCCTCCCTGCTTGCAGCCGTTGTCGATGCAGAAGGTGTTGCATTCTGCGTTACCCTTGTTGGCAGTGGCGCACGGCATCGTGTAGTCCGTATGACATTCAGGGGGTCCGACGCCTGTCGTGTCCACGGAAGAGAGAGGTGCATGCAGAGAGAGAGAGCGAGAGAGATCAAACATTTAACTAGCTCCACACACACGGCCGCGCGCGCATGCATGTAGTCGGGTGTAAAAGTTGCTATGCTGGAGAGTAGGGTGGTCTTTTCTACTTACCTATCTGAAGAGGCCGGATGACATTCGGGCGCTGCGCGGCCTCCAGGGCGTGCACCGTGCTCAGCACCATGCACAGCAAGAAGAAGGAGAAGAAGAAGAAGAAGAATTCGCCCGCGGCGGTCTTGGCCATGATCGATGTATCACTCTCTCTGCTGCCTGTGTAGCTCCTCCTCGGACGTGACGACGGCGCGCTGCTCGATCGCTGTGTGCTGGGTGCGACGGTCGATCGACGGGCACTGTCCTTATATAGAGAGAGACGACCCCCCCCCCCACAGTTACTGTCCATTTAATTTCCCTTAGCTTATCTTCGACACGTGGACTTGGACTCGACCGTTTGGTTATGAATACTATCAGGAAAGTGGATACGCCCGCGCCTTTTTCAAAATTTCCCGCTGCCGGTGCCCGCCAAAAGATTGCCACGGCTAGACCTGTAAGTGGATATGGTTAACTCGTAATTCATCCCGAATTCGAACAAAAAAATAGGATTTCGGCATTGAGAGCGGATCACCTCAGTCCCGGGGTGGAGGGAGAAGCCTCAGTCCCCAATCGGAGGCGGCCACATACCCCCGTCACTTAAGTGGCGGTTCAAGTTATGTTACTGAACCGGTTCGGTGAACCACTATCGAAAAGGGCTGAACCGCTACCGAGCCCTTTGTAAATCAGTACTCGTCCGGTGAACCGCTACCGAAAAGAGCTGAATAGCTTCCGAGCCCTTTGTAACTCACTACCGACGGGTAGTGATTTACAAAGGGCTCGATAGCGGTTCAGTCCTTTTCGGTAGCGGTTCACCGAACCGGTTCAGTAACATAACTTGAACCGCCACTTAAGTGACAGGGGTATGTGGCCGCCACTGATTGGGGACTGAGGCTTCTCCCTCCACTCGGGGACTAAGGTGATCCGCTCTCTTCGGCATTTGATTGATGCTCCCGATAAATATTGATATCGGGTTTAAACATGCCCGATTTTAAAGATGCCCGAATGTCATATATCGGGTTTAATATGATAACCCAATCGCCAGACCCAATTTTGCGCAGCGCTACGACAGGCAGCATGTCGGTCGACTCCACCTGGTATCCCGCGGGCCACGGCAGCGTGCTCTACCTAGGGCTCCACTAGGCAGAGTCGACCAAGAGGATGTCGTAGCGCCGAGGCCAAGCGATGATGATGAGAAGCCAACTCGGGCCATGGCAGCGTGCCCTACCTAGGGCTCCAGTCGACTTCTCACCGTCATCACTCTGCGCTTTGACAGCCCGGTGAACCCTTTCTCTAAGCTTTAATGTCGTAAGAGGGTCCAGTATATAGCAGTTGTCCTCACAGCAAACCCAGGGATACGTACAGACTACGTACCCTTAGGGATAGGTGCAGTGGCAGTTATTACCCTCGAAGCATATGCCATCATCGCAACCGCTGCAGAAGTCGTTGCATCTTATCACCTCGGTAAGGTTATTCTCGCGGCACCACATCTTGTAGGTCGCACAGCATTGGATGTTTGGTCTTTCTGTCCGACACAGGTGCAAGCAGATCAACGTTAGATCTCACAGGTGCATGTCCAACCCGCAACAACGTCGAATGAAAGAGGCGTTTGGAAGCAGCAGATAAGTAAAATCTTACTACGCACCCCTTTGAAGAAGCGGGAACCGATCGGCCTCCATGGCGTGCACCGGGCCCGAGACCCAGCACGGCGGGGAAGAAGATGAAGAAGCGCCCGCCGGCGGTCTTGGTCATGGTCGACGTATCTCACTACTCGGTTTCTGCCGTCCGTTGGTTTGAAGCTCCTCCTCGGACCGTCGGACGTAACGAGGACCGAAGAACTCTCTGGACTGCTGCGGCGCTGCCTGCTGCGTACCACGGTCCGTCGACTGGCACCGTGCTTAAATAGGTACAGGTGTCGGGACGGCGTACGCCGGCCAGGCTGGCACCATAAACGAACGTTTCCCCGCAGAGTTAACGCCCATCGAACCCTTCCCTACCCTCTCTTTGACACGTGGACTTGCATGGTCTCCGCGCATATAAAGGAGTACCGACCCAAAAATGGAAACTTGTACGCGCCCCTCCAGATTTCCCGCTTCTGGTGCCTCTCGTGTGGGGGTGAGGCCGATCACGTGTTTCGCATGTGTGGTTAATAGGTTGTAGGCTGATTAGATACAAATTTACAGCATAGTTGAGATAAATTCTTATGATATAAATATAATAGATATATTATAAAAGATAAGTTGAACGATGTTATATTTAACTTTTTAACATAAGCAATCATAGTCAGGTTTTTCTTTCTTCCAACGAATCATGATATATTTAAGTCAAACAATGTATTTTTTTAACACCACCTATTTAAAACAATTTGATAAATGGAGCAGGTCCAAGTAAACATTTATAGTTGTAATATGTTGTTTTGTGTTTGTAAACCAAACATTGATTCGAGAGACATTTATATAGACTTAACAGCTCTGATCTATAAAGATTGATTATAATATTATAAACAACACTATTTTTACATTAATATTATTACTATATATATTTATTTGCAAAGAATGAAAGAAATAATCGATTCAATTGAGTTATGAGATATTGTTATGTTTGTAGACTTATACATTCTGAATGAAAATCAAGATAATTTAGTAAACAAAATAAGATGCGAACAGTGGAGACATCCACCACAACTTAACAAGAAGTAAACATTGTAACATCAATTACCCTAGATCAATCCAAAATACGCATGACGAAAATATCATGCCTATTGGATAGTGAGTGACCAAAACGATCAAATGCCAAATTAAAGCCATGACTGATTCAATATTGAAATTAAACCGTCACTTAGGATGTTAGAAATAAAAGGCATAAAATGAGATCATTTACATGCCATTAATTCTTGATAGACATCTTTTCATCATATGATAGCCAAATATAATTAACAAGTTTTGCCATAAAATGATATTTTTGTTGTGAAAAATATGTTTATTTTTCAATCAAACATTTATCAATGTCTCTTTGCAACCGGATGTGGCAATGCATATATCAGTTAGCGAGATATTAACAAGAATTCCTTTATGATTTAACCATATAAAAACTATTAAAGTAAGTAAAATAATAGTAACTAAAATTAATTTTAATAATTAGGATAATGCATAAAATATAGTCTAATAATCAATCCTCATGTTATACTTTGTATGGTTTACATCTCTTTCAACCTTGCTCTACCAGGCCCATCACATCATTTCTTTAAATCATATACATGGGTGGGGGGCTAGAGGCTCCTTAAAAAAAGAAACTTTTTAATATTTTTAATTCTTATTGTGACATATTGAAAAATATCAATAATTACAGAAACCAATATTCAATTCCTTTGTAGGTAGTCTCTCAACTATTGTTCGTGACGGAAAATGTAGAAGCACTTGCTTTTCAACATGTCATATAAGATGTTTGCATGCAAATTTTAAATTTGTGTAATTGTGATAAAATTATATGCTACGTAATAAATCAGAAAATTTAATTAACAATTATTATGATTGGTGAATATGACAAGAAAATATGTTGGAATCATATAAAATAAAAAAGTGTGGGGTAACAAAAAGATAAAACATCTCACCTCTTTTTTTAATAAAGAAATATTTTGTTATATAAATTGTCATCGACCAACATTTTATTATGATTGCCCAAAACTCTAACATGTTTTTTTACAAAAATATAAAATTTTATAATAAAAATTAGATTACCATTTAATCAAAAGGCTTTAAACGTTTTAGATACATACATACATACATACATATATTCTTACACCTTTTTAAGTAGTAAGTATAAGTTCTTTCCCACTATGTTTTACCCCAAAATCAATCCATTTTTTTGTGATTTCCCACTTAATCAAATATTTAGTATACGTAAGTATTTATTCTAATCATCGGTATATATTTTTCAGTTATTCCCTTAAATTCATCAGTGTCACATCAATTGATTAAAATAGTTTACAATGGTTAGTTGTCTTAATTTTATAGTGCTATCTATTTTGATTAGCTAGGTTTAATATATTGGACGGTCTTATATTTATAAATAAAATATAGTTGCGTAAGACATCTTTTTTGAAATTTCTTACAGACCAAACTAGCTAGAGTAACCCGGAATTCTTTGTATCTGGTGTTTAACAAACTGCCTTCAAGGATACCGGTTCACACACGTGTAACCCTCTTTTAATGCATGCGCAAGCCGTGTGTGCAGGTCGGTATCAAAATTTGACGTTAATAAGCTCACCCATAAATATATATCAACTTAGATCAACATTATATTATTTGTAACATGATTTTTAACCACTGACTGAGCCGAACATAAAGGCTATCTATCTAAACGATGCACGCACACCCAGTTCCTGCAGGCTAAAATGAGGAAGTACCATTATTATTATTATCATCATTTCAAGGGTGGGTCTCTTACATGTATATATGGCTGCCGAGTCCGGATCCCCTCAGGAGGGCTCCTGAGGGGACCCGGTCAGCCCCTCTCACATGGGGGGCTGACAAGATGTGATTTGACCCCCTCAAATCACATCTTGTCAATGTCTTGTCAGCCCCCAATGTGAGGGGGCTGACCGGGTCCCCTCAGGAGCCCTCCTGAGGGGATCCGGACTCATGGCTGCCGCATCTGCAACAGATAACAAGGCATGCCATCCATCCATGCAAGAGTGCGGCCAGGAAGCCGCCAGCGTTCTTCCATGGGATGATACATAGATAGAGAGTGGTACTACTCCGGGGTCTGGGGGGTTGTTGGAAGGCGCAGCAGCACGCCATGATCAGCCGCGCTCGGCGGCCATCAGTTGCAGTGACAGATACAAGGAATGGTGTCGAGGCAGTATCCTCCCTGCTTGCAGCCGTTGTCGATGCAGAAGGTGTTGCATTCTGCGTTACACTTGTTGGCAGTGGCGTACGGCATCATGTAGTCCGTATGACATTCAGGGGGTCCGACGCCTGTCGTGTCCACGGAAGAGAGAGGTGCATGCAGAGAGAGAGCGAGAGAGATCAACATTTAACTAGCTCCACACACACGGCCGCGCGCGCATGCATGTAGTCGGGTGTAAAAGTTGCTATGCTGGAGAGTAGGGTGGTCTTTTCTACTTACCTATCTGAAGAGGCCGGATGACATTCGGGCGCTGCGCGGCCTCCAGGGCGTGCACCGTGCTCAGCACCATGCACAGCAAGAAGAAGGAGAAGAAGAAGAAGAAGAATTCGCCCGCGGCGGTCTTGGCCATGATCGATGTATCACTCTCTCTGCTGCCTGTGTAGCTCCTCCTCGGACGTGACGACGGCGCGCTGCTCGATCGCTGTGTGCTGGGTGCGACGGTCGATCGACGGGCACTGTCCTTATATAGAGAGAGACGCCCCCCCCCCCCCCAGTTACTGTCCATTTAATTTCCTGGACTTGGACTCGACCGTTTGGTTATGAATACTATCAGGAAAGTGGAAACGCCCGCGCCTTTTTCAAAATTTCTCGCCGCCGGTGCCCGCCGAAAGATTGCCACGGCTGCTATCAGATCTAATCGAAATGATGATATTCAGGCTTTGTTTTGATTTCTACTCTGTTGTTATCTGACTTTAGAATCGAATTTGATGATTTCTGAAATATCTGTAGTAGCATAGTAGTATCTTTGATTAAAATAAGTTAACATGTCTCGTATATTTACTAATATGTCGAAAGTTCTCAAAGTCTCTTTCTCTCTCTCTCTATATATATATATCTTCGATAAAAATTGACCACCCTTACGTATGTAAACTGCAAGATAATAATGATGACGAGGTCACAACAGTACAACACCGAGTGGTAGCAGGGTTTTGTGTCCATCCGCTTCCTAGTTTAATTTGGGGTTTTTAACATGAAGACCTAGTTAGAATCTGGAGTGATTTTTTTAAGTCCTACCATTTAAGTTACTTAATTTACGGTTTCCTTTCTGTTAAATTTAATTTTTTAAATCCTATCCCTCTTCCAATTTTCTTTATTCTATCCTTCCACGTGTCTTGGACGTGTCAAAGAGAGCCTTGCACTACAAAAAATAAGGTAACTGGCGACGGCCGGAAGCCGTAGCAAATAATCAAAAAGCCGTCGCCAATAATTATTGGCGACGGCTGGACCTCCGTCGCCAAGTGGTCGCAAATAAACCCGTCGGCAATAATATTGGCGACGGCTTACTTAAGCCGTCGCCAATAAACGCATCAGAGACGGCTAAAAGCCGTCGCCGTAGTGCTTATTAGCGACGGCTTCATAGCCGTCGCTTATAATAATACTGGCGACGGCTTAACAAAGCCGTCGCGAATAAACATACTGGCGACGGCTTTAAGCCGTCGCCAATAGGTTTAGTTTACGTCCCGCGGGTGCTTTTTTCTGGTTTGGCGACGGCTTTACAGCCGTCGCTAATAAGTGTACTAGCGACGGCTTACGCGTCGCCGTCGCTAGTAGGCTTAATCTGTGTGCCGCGGATGAAAAACTCTGGTTTAGCGACGGCTTTACAGCCGTCGCTAATAAGTACACTAGCGACGGCTTACGCGTCGCCGTCGCCAATAGGCTCATTATATGTCCCGCGGGTGCAATTTCCTGGTTTCGCGACGGCAATAAGCCGTCGCCAAAATTCTAAAAATCGTCGCTACTTAGTTTATTGGCGACGGCGCCAGGAGCCGTCGCCAATATTTCTGCAATGTAAAAAAAAACAGTTTTTTTAGCTCGCCGAATCCATGCAGGTTGACATCCATACATGAATATACATTATGGGGATGTTTCCATCAACCCTTTCATACATTTACATAACCCACAAGTTCATCTCATATTCTTTTTACCCAATATTCAATTCATTCAACACAAATATCCGAAACAACATATTCAAACACAAACACATTTCCGAAACAACAATCAACCACATATCCGAAATAATACATAGAAATACGATCAATCCACTTGGAGTTCTACAACACTCACAAGACAAATCAAATCACATACATAATGTACACTAAGTTTTGGACATAAAGAGTACAATAGAAGAAAAAATATATAAATATCATTCGTCTCCAAACGATCCTTCCTCATCATCCTCGTACTCTTCATTGTCCTTGTCTCCGTCGTCGTCCTGATGAGATTGTGTTGGAGGTTGCCTCGATGTGGATGGTATGTCGGCCGGGAGTCTTTGACTAATATTTTCATACATCTGTGTCGGCGTAGGACGGTTTCTTGAAACGATCTTTTGTTGATCGTCCAACCGTTGCTTCAAAGAGGAAATATCCGATCGACATTCAATGTTGACCTGAGCTTGCCCCTCCACCTGCTGTCTAAGCTCCCGGACCTCTTGGGACGTGGAGGAAGAAGAACCTCCACTTGACCCACCATACCAAGTGCTGCGAGTTTCACCTCGCCCACCACATCGGATCCGTCCCGGTCTATCTCTACCGAAGACGGATATAAAAGCATCCTCAGGAGTAAGGGGCTGTGTTACCCCAAAGATCGCAGGAATCGGATGCTGGGAGATTCATCAATTGTTGCATATTTTCCTACAATATAATTTTGTATTAAAAGAAATAGGGATTAAATGAAAAAAATGGATAGAAATCGGATTGGATGTTTTTGTATACCATCATCTGACGACTCTGCTCATTGTCCCAAATAACTGCTCCATCTAAATCTTCGTTTGTCTGAGTCATTTGGAAAACCTCGGGACGAGTAGGGCGACGTCCTTCTTTTTGTACCTGTTTAAACATAATATGAACAAAATAAATCTATGAAAACTGAAAAATTCAAACAAAATATAAATTTTTATACTTACAAAATCTCGCTCTAACTCGTGTATGTTTGTTCTTCCTCTTCTATACGGCATTGTTAACTTATTTTCGTTTCCTTGATTTCGTTCACTCAACGCCTATACAGTTATACATAAAGACTTCAATAAACTGTTTCAATAACTTTGAAATGATATATATATATATCGACGAAATAAAAATTTATTTTACCCTTGCTTCGTCTCGAACCCATAAATTGCACATATGTAGCCATTGTTCCTCAGTGCATTGCGGAGGAACATTGGCGACGGCCTCCTCGAACGGTCGTCCTGCAAAATACTGAATACAAATGTTGTCAGCAAAGAATAGAATTTTTTACATTACTTGCAAAAGGCATAGGTGTTAGGGGGTCAATGGGCCGGGCCTGGCCGATATCCATCTGGACCCATGAAAGCGCAGTACCAAACATGACGGGTGAACTCGGCCTGGCCCACATTATGTTAGCGGCTCAATCTATCTAAAACATAAATTTAGCTCGACTCATCCCGATCATTCAATCTATAATTTGATATATATAAAGAGAAGAAATTATTTAGCGTGTTTATTTCTTATACAACAAATAAGCTTTATATATAAAGAGAAGAAATTATCAGATCTAGAACTTTTTATGAATTTATACCGGAATTCATTTCTAGAGGCAAATAAAAAAATTAAATATCTCATCGTTTGCTAAGAAATCTTTCATTTTCATGGAACTATTGGGTTCGCATGGGATGCATATTTTAAATTCCTTAATTGAACCATAAAGAAAAAAACAAATCACTAGCTTGCTTCATCGATCCTCAGCCTGCAAGCTCCCACAGCTCAATCTTGTTCAAATCCACTTACTATATCAGCTCTGGTCAAACTTCTCGAAGGTGACCTTTTATATATACAAGAACTCATTGTCTTTCGGGTGGAATCGAATCCCCAGAGGGACTCCAAAGCTCAAAGATGCCAAAGCCATATTAACAATGGCGAATAGTAGTACACACGCTACTCTTCTACTTGCTTAGGGATGTGACAGCTCCACCAGCAGGTCGAGAAAGAAATCATCTATTCCATACTTTACAATCCATCCTGAAGCTTTCCCCCATCAATGAGATATGTGACTCCTCGAGAAGAAATGCAAATGTGTAGAGTTAGAGAAATGGAATTGAAGCATATATTGTAGATTTCACAAGATGAAGAACTGACAAAGTAGAGAAAAGGACAGAGTGTAGACAAGTGAAGGAAAATGGTGGATCTCCCAATATGAAATCTGGTATCAGAGCAAGGGTTGTGCACCCTACCTTCGCTGCCCGTGATTCTGTCTTCCTAGTAAACAAATGTACGTCGCAGTACATGAGCATCTGATCAAGTCTTTCCAAACACCAACTGCATGGTCACCTCCTTCATTGGCTATTTTCTTCCACTAGAAGCATCACATTATGGAGGCCGGAGCTTCAGGTCATCTACCTGATCTCTGCGGCTCTATACTCTCTAAGAGGTTGTGGGATGCCATCACATCTAGTCCTAGGAGCTAGAACAAAGGTGAAGCCAAAGACAAATTCAAAAGCAATTTGGGCGAGGGCAACTGACATCTTTGGAGTTCAACTCACATCTAGCTCGTGGACTAACTAAACAAAACCCGTGGGCTACTTTTTTAGGCCCGAAACATAGCCTAGGTCTGGTCCATGGGCCGGCCCTACCCATTGACTACCCTAATTGGCGGCTCCTACCAAGGGGTTCTTATGCACATCCCCATGTACGAAATGATTCATCTCCTTAGAGATGTTGGAGGGAAGCTCCAGGAGGTGGGGGCAGTACTACAGGATGGGAAAAACTGCAAACCCCCTTCTCTTCACCACAAATCTCTCCTTAAGTATTTCACCTAGTTCACGTCCATGCATACGCACCATATCAACTCCACCTATATGAGTTGTCCCATCCTCTCCACTTCACACAAGAAGACTCAATTGTGAAGCAGCAATGAGGTAGGCGAGGATCATGAGGTCGATGAACTTGCAAATTTAATTGCCACCTCAACAGTATTTATGAAGCCTCCACTGGTCATCCTCACATATCATTGGGCAAAACACTCTCGTTTCCTTGCTTTTCTCACACAACTCGGAATAAAGTGAAAAAGATAGTGGTACATTTAGAGTTTAGATAAAATAAATGTCATGTACATGATAAGGCAACTCTCTATAAAAAGTTAAGGTGAATACTGCATAAGCAAAGTTAAGGTAAATACTATATACAATTTATCCTATTTTCACATACACACTTTTTCATACATATGTAAGTTTAGAGATATAGAAACATTTATCTGAATTTTTCTCAATCTCATCATCCTGAAAGTTGATAAGAATTGAATTGATTAAATTATTGCACAAAAAAGATAAACAAACCAGATACCATTCAAATAAAAAAAAAATTAGTACGTACATTTACTTTGATACGCCACACTTTTGGAAGGTTAGCTTGTAAAGTGCTTTTCTTTGAAAATATACCATTGAATACCACAACACAAGACATCTCTATTGCATCAAAGGCATCCAATTACTTCTTCACAAAATGGAGCTAGTGGATAAAACTCGTTGGTTTATCTTAACCATATATTTGCCTTCATTATCTATGTGTCACTCCATGGATCTTTATTAGATTGAAGGTAACCTCCTCTAGTAAAGCATATACAGGAGCCACCTGGTCTATCACAAGTTGCATTCGGATACAAAATTTATTGTAGTTAAAAGCAAGAGTTGTTCATACGGTTGACATAGGTAAATAGCTACATTAGGACAAAGTTTGGATTGTCAATTTGGTCATGGAAAAAGCTACCACAGAGGCTAGTATAAATTCAAGATAGGCTCACCAAACCCGAATTTTACAACTTTCCATTCACTAAGACATACATTATATAATTAGGGACCGGATTGGGAAGAGGAGAAGCCGTCCCCAATACGTATTGACAACGATTTTATGGTTATTGGCTATGGCCTACAGCCTTCGTCAATAATCTTTTTTGTGTAGCATACATTTTTATCTGTTTAACCAGGCTATAATATATCATATTTAACTTTACAATCTGATTTGATAATTATACGTTTTTTGTTATCTTAATACAGGTCTGATGTTTTATTTGCACCAGAGTAGCCAAAGTTTTACAACATGACCAAACAACTCTCAATGCATTCGTATGTTTTTTAGATAGAAATAATCTTGTAACATTTCAAAAGTAACGGAAGTGAAGCCAAAATAGCTTGACGATGGCGCCAAAGCATCAATTAATTCAGGAGAACGGTGCAATGTGGAGCATCCTGGGGTATGCACGGATCGGTTAGTCCTATCGGGGTTCTTTTTTTTGCCAAACCCAATTGAACCTACCCAAGTCTTTAAACTGAACTAAATGGAACTGGCTTATTTTGGTTTGGTTAGATTTAAGACTGAAAATAGAAAAAGTAGAATGGTATCAATGGTTCAAACAGAACCAAATCAATCAGTTCCGGTCGACTCTATTTGACAATCTAAGTTGAGTAATGTACAAAAACTCTAGGTGTGGATTTATCAATTGAGATTGAGAGAAAAAAGACCGCCACCAAAAGTATGTATTTATCCATATATATATATATATGTATGTGTGTGTGACACACACACCACACGCATATACACACGTCGAGCCAATAATACAATGTCGTTGTTGTTACTGCAGTTTTTAGTACTTTCAGGCCATTTTATGTGCTCATCGTTTAAACCCAACTAGTAAAGAGATTGAGAAGAAATGAGAAAGAGATCAGATCATCTCAATCTCAGTGGATTGGAAGAGAGATTTATTTTAGTTTCTAACAGGAGACGACCACAATTCTCAATCACTTAATTAAATGACGGTTCAGGAGTGAATCGCCTTGAACCGTTATTGAATTGGAATTCGTAACGGAGTATAGTCAGTTACGAACCGAGTTAAACTGTTACGAAATCACCGTGTTATCCGTTACGAATCTCGGTTCAGTAACAATTCATGCCCAGCTCACTTCTGAACTAGTTGGGGCTTGTGACTGAACTCCCTCTTCTGGTCGACTGAACTCAATGAGAAATGGCGCATGCAGATCGTTTATAAATATTATACTATTATATTATTATTATCATTATCACAGACGGTCGAAGTAGAGAGACGCCTTATTGGCCGGCCCTCCATGGGCCATCTACCAGGCTCTTGTTTCCATCGGTCTCTTACTAATCGGCCGCTGCTTTGTAACAGATGTGAAGCCATCCCCATGCGGTCACGAAACAGCCGGCGAGGCCTGGGATACCTTACCATACTCTCTGGTGCACGCAGCCGCATGTAATGAATATCAACCGATCGACGGGCCATCAACAATCAAGTGACGAGCAGGTGCAGATGTCGCCGGAGGCCGATGTGCAGTCCCCCGTCTCGCAACTCCGGCGGCAGAAGTCCTTGCACGCTTTCCTCTCTTGCCAGATACCCACGCGGCATCGCATCTTGTAGTCCCAACAACACATGGGGTTTTCAGTGGCTGTGGGGCATGGAGATCAACGTTATTAGCTCTCACACGGCTCCCTGTCCAGCCGCAACGTCGAATGTAAGAGGATCGCTCCCGAGTGAAGGGAATAGTCGCAGTTCACAGTCAGAAGCGGCCAAATACCGGTTCGATAAATGACTACCGAAAATGTTTTAATCGCTATTAGGGGTGGGCACGGTTCGGTTTGGTCCGGTTTGGACCGTTTTTTTTCCAAACCAAACCAAACCGAATCACCCTCCCAAACCGAACCAAACCAAATCGAATCAATTCGGTTTGGTTCGATTTGGTTCGGTTTAAACCGAAGATAAATAAAAATATTTAAATTAATTATTTTTTACATATATATTGATTTTTATGTTAAAAATAATAAAAATAAATATTATTTTATTATAAAATTTATAAAAATATCATTTTTATTAATACTATAATAGTTTTTATATTTTTTTGAATAAATCAGTTTAAACGGTTTGGTTTAGTTTAAATCGGTTTGGAGATTTTCCAAACCGAACCGAATGGGCTGGTTCGGTTTGGTTTCTCGGTTTGAACCGTTTTGTGCCCACCCCTAATCGCTATCGACGTCTTACTAACTTGTTACGTACTCATCGATAATGAGTTACTAAAACGTCGGTAACGGTTCAGTCTTTTTTGGTAACGGATTCAATATTTTCGAGTAATAAGTTAAGATGTTATTGAACCATTGTTGAACCGTTACTGACATCTTACTAACTCGTTATCGAACTCAATGCAACTCGTTACCGACGGGTAGTGAGTTACTAAGACATCTATAACGATTCAATTCTTTTCGATAATGGTTCATCGAACCGATATTTGAACCGCCACTTAAGTGACGAAAGTATAGGATCGCTTTTGATTGGAGACTGCCACTATTCATACCACCGGAGAACTAAGACATCCGCCCTCGTGTAAGAGCTGTTAACTAGAAAGTAGGGCATTCTACGTACCCGTGGGAAGAAGCGGGTTCATCGGGTGTCGCATTGCCTCCACGACGTGCGCCGTACTCAAGACCAAGCACAGCAAGACGAAGACGGCACCGGCGGTCCTGGACATGATCGACGTATCACACACAAACACACACCCTGCTCGTGAAGTGCGAAGCTACCTCCCCACCTCCGACGTGACAAGGACTGACCGCTCGATCGCTGCCTACCGAGTACGCCTGTCCACCGACTGGCACCACGTTAATTTATATAGAGGCATGGTTGCCATGACGGCGCCCACCTGGCGGAACGACGCCACAGCGGAAGTTCCTATTTCGGAGTTGACGTGCGAGAGTGAAGAGTGAATGGAGTTTTATCTTGCCCCGCAGGCAACACCTTAAAAACGTTGCCCATATATATATCCTTTTATTGACCACCCTGCTTTATAACTCTTGGAAAAGACCAGCTAGTGAAACATATATATATCTAAGAAAAGATTCCGCATTTACATAGTTTCTTTCTCGGATTATAGTATTTAGTATTTACCCACGGACGTTCTTCGTTTACGTACATAGTTTCTTTCTTGGATTCTCCGTTCACGCAGTTTCGAAATCTGGGCAAAGACCAGTAGCATTTGACGAATACACGTAGTGTTTAGTGTTTACCCGCAAAGTTATGGGGTGTTTGGTTGCACGATAATTTTTTGTATATTTTCATGATAAAAAATTGTATTAAAATAAAAAGTGAACCAACTCATGACATAAAATTATCATGTTTGGAGGGATGTGATTACAAAAAAGAGTAACTACCACACATGACCAAACAAAGTGGGGGACCACAAGAAAAAAGAAAGAGATGAGACCCTCTTTTTTGTTTAAGAAGAAAATCACTTTTAAAACATAAAATTATCATGATTACCGAACACCTCTTTTAACAAGTTTTCTTACAATTTTTAAAAATTAAAACAAAAACCTTCATTATCGTGCAATCAAACACCCCATTAGTATTTTTAATAATGCAGTTCATATATTCCCCCCAAATAAAATCAGTTTTCCATCGATGATGTGTTATCTTGAATATGACTATATATTTGTACGAAGGTGTCAATGTGGTCAACAGGGTTATTATATATGAAGTACAATAGCGAAATATCACATGAATTGTTTAGATCATTTAATGTTGTTGTCAAAAGTCCTTATGTCGGTCACTTATATATATATCGTTTCATTCTACCCTTTCAATAGTAAAAAAAAATACATTATGCTAGCAACTCAAAATGTTGTTATAAAAAATTTACTTAAAATAGTAATTCACTTTGGTTAGTTGCCACAAAAAAGATATTTATTTGTAGTAAACATAAATTTTGTCATAGATAGTATAACACTGTATTAAATTGTATAAAAGATACTTATAAGTTCTAGCTTCACTTGATCCAAAATTACTAGTTTACTGGCCTTCACACTTTTTACTCTGAAAGGACTGGAAAATTACTTCCTTCACGGGAGAAAGGGGCTCAATTTGAAGAATTCTGGTCATTGAAGGTTCACACACTTTTTATTCATATTTAATAATTATATATTTATAAAATAAAATTTTGAACCAAACTGAACGGAGTTAAGTTTATAATTTTTACGGGCCAAGCCAACTATACAGTACCAGTTAGCTAGTTCAGGCCGGCCCGATATATTTTGGAACGCGGTAGAGCCGGGCCCAACCACGCCCCATTGGCACAAAAGTTATGATAAAAGCACTTTTCCAAGAGGTTATGTATCTAGGACCAACTTCTAACAAAGTATGCTCTGAGTTTCTTTTCAACTTAATTTTTTAAAAATAGTTAATCAAAGTAGATAATCTCAGTTGCTGTCAAGACCATACACAGATGGCATATCGCATACTATAGATCCTTGCTCTGATATTAAATTAGCTCATTTCCCAACATCTTGTTAATTAACAGCATCTCAATGAGATTAAAATCCAGGAATAATTACTCCTAACAAAAGATGCTAACTTCTCTAATTCTTTTCAACCCAACGTCTAAAAACTAGTTAACATAGATTATTGACGAGAGAGAGCTAGAGAGAGAGAGAGCGAACAACGACGCAGCTCCTGTGCCTTGAGTGGAGATGCTTTCAAGGAGCACAGAGAGACAACAACTTTTACCACTTGCTTAATTAGGCCATTTTCGCTGCTTATTCTCTAAACGCCCCTGCGACCAGCAATTAAAGAGATTGAGAAGAAATGAGAAATGACGCGCACGGCTCCTTGCAAAATGAGAAGTACCCCCAATACATATTATCATTATTGTTTTTATTGTCATAACAACATCATCATCATCATCATCCCCTAGTAGGGGTCTCTTACATGTACGGCCGCTGCTGTGTAACAGCTAACAAGCCATCCATCCAACGCAAAGCCCGCCATGCATGATCCGGCGCCGACCGCCATCAAGCATAGCAGTAGCAGGTATCGTTGTGGTTATCTTGGCACATACCTCCCGGGCAACCATTGTCCGTGCAGAAATCGTGGCACCATACCACCTCCGGAAACTGGTGGTTGCACGCCATCTTGTAGTACACGCCACATTTCCGGTTGGCGACGTCTGTCAGTAGGAGGCGCATGGGGATCAACGTCGTTAGCCCTCACGGCTGCATGTCCAGCCGCAACGTCGAAACGGAAGACCCCGATAGAAGAAAGTGTGCGTACGTACCCGTCCGAGGAAGCGGGAAGGTCGGGACCTGCCCCGTGCTCAAGACCAGGCACAGCAAGAAGAAGAAGAAGAAGAAGATGGAAGCGCCGCCGCCGCCGGTCTTGGCCATGGTCGATCTTACCGCGCTGCCGCCGGCGAAGCTCCTTCCCGGACGTGACGAGGGCCTGCTCTGCTCTACTCTCGGCCGCATACGGGCGCCGCCCTTATATAGACACTGACAGATGCCGGGAGGACGGCGTCCACCGGCCGGGACGGCGCCGTGACGACGACCGTTCCCGTTCGGCGTTAATGTCCCCCTCTAACAACCCCTATCTTGTATTTGACACGTGGACGTGGTCTCCGCGGTTTCCTTGAGAGCGTTGGCCTGAGCATCCGAGACGGCGCCGTGACGACGACCGTTCCCGTTCGGCGTTAATGTCCCCCTCTAACAACCCCTATCTTGTATTTGACACGTGGACGTGGTCTCCGCCGTTTCCTCGAGGGTGGTGACTGCGCCCTTTTCAAATTTCCCGCTTCTCGTGCCGCTCCTTCTCGTGTCATCGTCGCTCAGTTAGATGGAATCTTGAAATAACGATATTAATTTAGACTTGATTTTTATCTTGTGTGTACCATGGATGGAATTATGTAATTTCTGAAATGTGTTTCATGCATTATTTCTACTTATAAATAATATCCATCTACTGTCTTCTCCAATTCGCCACTATTATTGCATGTAGGCTAATGGGGTGTTGGGTTGCATGATAATTTTTTTGTACACTTTCATGATAAAAAATTATATTAAAATAAAAAATGAACCAATTCATGACATAAAATTATCATGTTTGGAGGGATGTGATTATAAAAAAGAGTAACTACCACACATGACCAAACAAAGTGGGGGACCACAAGAAAAAAGAAAGAGGTGAAACCCTCTTTTTTTGTTTAAGAAGAAAATCACTTTCAAAATATAAAATTGTCAAGGTTGTCAAACACCTCTTTTAACAAGTTTTCTTATAATTTTTAAAAATTAAAATAAAAACCTCCATTATCACGTAACCAAACACCCCATAAGGTAATAGGAAAAGCCTCGGTGGCATCAAGAAGTTGAATATCTTGTTTGATTGGAGCGTCAAAAATGATGTGTCTTATTAATTTTGGTATCAACATCTGTAAAAGATGGAATATCACTATAGAAATTGATATAAGTAAAAGAACAATTATATTATATATCATATTTTTTGCATTAAAAAATTCAATGCTGATATTAAAATAGACAGGAACCTAGTGATGATTACTATATATCTCCGTCGATTTCAAAATTAATGACATTAGAGGTTTTCAATATAATTACTAAATTGGAGTCGTTTCCAAAGTTACAAAGATTGGAGTATCGGAATAAAAAATTGATATAAATGGATATTTACGTATCATGTTTTATTTGCAATAAGAGTTTCAATATCAACATGAATATTTTACAGTTTCGGAGAGTTCTAGGGTAAAGGGGCCCACTCATCTGTAGTGGTGACCGACTGTTGCGCTTCCGTTCGGAGTTAATGTTCATCTGGCATCCCCTATCTTGTATCTGACACGTGGACGTGGTATCAGCCGTTCCCTTGGCAGTGATGACCTGAAATCTGAAACATGTGTGCCTTTTTCAGATTTTCCGCTTCTCGTGCCACGTGTCATCGCTTAGATCGAATCGAAACAATGACATTTAGATTTTATTTTTATTTTATGTGCAGGAATTAGATAATTTCTGAAGTATCTATCATGTATTATTTTTATTGATAAATAATTTTATAAATCTTATATACCTATTAAAATTGATATGATGCCTTGAATTTTATAATTTTACCTTTGTTATCATTTGTATGGCGTAGTTTTTATAACTAATCTCCTTTTATTTGTCATGATGTATATTGACCTTTAGAAATGTTTATTAAAAGTTTAAGACAACGGAAGACGTATATAAAATTTGGCTGATTCTAATTTTGATTTCTGTAAATATTCAGAACGTCAACATTTTAAGAAGGTGTACATAATTAACGGTAGATGTGTACCATATGTCCGGTTTGGTGGCGTATTTTAACACCGCTAACACTACCTATTTTAAAATCGAGTGTTAAAAATCATTAATAATATCTATCTATCAATATCAATATCAAAGCTCTTGATACGAATAAAGTATGATATGCATTAATGTAAATGTTCATTTGTATCTATTTTGATTTGATATACTTCAACCTCTGCAAATACCATTATCAAAATCAATATAATATCAGTTTGGATATCCTAATCAAACATACCAAGAGTAGGCCCTAATAAACTAATCAACACACATACACACACATATATAGTTTTAAGCTTGTTCTATCTTGAGCCAACACAGCTAACCATTGTTGCTTTTAGGATCGTCACCATATCATCCATATATCATCTTCTCTAATTAATTTGCCGCCTCCACTGCCTGCTGGCTAATGCCCTGTTTGGTTAGAGTTTCATTTTTAGTACTATATCAATATCGATATTAATATTTTAAATTGTTAGAGTATCAATATCAAAATTAATACAAGTTGACACTTGTATTACATAATGTGCTTTGTTTGTACTACAAATTTTAAAATTGATACAATTAGCCAAACACCTCTTAATGGTTCCTATCAATATCAATTTTAAAATTGATAGTGATAGAGGTACTTAATAGTGTTACCAAACAGGGTGTAATGGCCCGTTTGGTTAGAGTTTCAAATTTGATACTATATCAATATTGATATCGATAATTTTAGAGGTTAGAGTATCAATATCAAAATTGATACAAGTTGACACTTGTATTACATAATGTGTTTTGTTTTCACTACCAATTTCAAAATTGATACTATCAAGCAAACACTTCTTAGTGATTACAAGGAATATCAATTTTAAAATTGATAGTGATAGAGGTACTTAATAGTGTTACCAAAAAGGGTGTAAGGTAACAAGGAAAGTCATGACAGCACCAAAAGGTTAATGTCCTCTTTAGAATATAAAAAAAATACAAAAATTAATACAAGTAATTAAAAGTAAACACTTATATTACGCATCATTTTTTGTTTGTACTCATGATTCAATATTGATATTAATAAACAAAAACCTAGTGATGACTACTATCACTACCAATATCAAATTTGACATTAGCTGTGTTCAATATAATTATTAAATTGGAGTCTAAGAAATGATACAACATCAATTTTAATATTCAGATTTATAAAAGTTAGAATATCAAAACCAAAATTAATACCAGCGAAGTGAACACTTGTATTACATGTCATGTTTTACTTGTATCAAGAGTTTCAATATTAAAATTGACAAACAAGTATTTGTCGATTTCAAAAGTGATAATGACTGAGATGATCAATATAGTTATCAAAGAGTCTAAGGCCCTGTTTGGTAACACTATTTGACATCTCTATCACTATCAATTTTAAAATTGATATTCCTAGTAATCACCAAGAAGTGTTTGGTTAGTAATATCAATTTTGAAATTGGTAGCGAAAACAAAGCACATTATGTAATACAAGTGTCAACTTGTATCAATTTTGATATTGATACTCCAACCTCTAAAATTATCAATATCAATATTGATATAGTATCAAATTTAAAACTCTAACCAAACGGGCCATAAGATAAAGGGGGTCCTCTTGTCGGCTGACTGTTGTGTCATGGACACACCAATTGGGATCGAAATAATTGATATTTTTGATTTGTTGTCACAACAATTTCCGTCTAGCTACTACTCGGGGGATATAATTTGAAGTATTCATCGACGAGAAATTTTTCCTCCGACTACTATATATTTTTGACGGTGTTATTAGTAACTAAATAGGTGGATGTCATTAGAAAATAAACTCCCTCGTCGTAATAGGAGTGGGAGTCGATTTCGCCAATATCTTACGATGATTATCTCAGTTCATTCTAAATTCTATTAAAATTAGGTTAATCACGATTTTAGTAATATTATCCAACCACTTTAATTATTAATATATCTTTACATTTAAATATCAAGATTCCCCAGATATTACCATTATGACGATGAGAAACATAGTAACGAGAGTATCTTTCCAGAAACTGTTCATTAATTATCCTCACAGAAGGGTTTTGTGTCATCTATAACGGACGGCAGCGGTGGAAATCAAGTTGTTCGATACCTAAAGACGCCATATATTATTAGTGTTATTTATTTATCGCTACGGTAAGTAATTAAATATCATAACTGATCATTAATTCACACCCAAATATGTTAATTATATATGTTATCTCGTATTCAAGACCAATATTTTGTCTATTTAACCAGCGCACGTATGAAATCACGTGTGACATCTAACCTCCCACCCTAACATGATGATTAAATATTTTTTGTTGGTTATTTCAGATTCAGGTCTTATTTTTAATGCGCACCAGACTATCCAAAATGTTACCATATGACCCAATTACAAGCCATATATGGTACATTAGCACGCTTTACACAGAGAAATCTTGTAATCATTCCACGAGTAAAATTGGATGCGGGAAAATATAATAGCCTGATATGTTATGATCACTACCGCGGCATCACTGTAACTTGGGAAGTATGGATTCATTGCATAGAACATATCGTAACATGCATATAGAGTACGTACACACACACACACACGTATATATATATATATATATATATATATATATATCCAAATACACATACACACCAAGCACACAGATCCAGTGAAGAATATATATATAACACCGAGCTGTTCTCTGATCTTTAGATCGGATATCCTCAAGGAGCTAGTTTTTAGTACTTTTTAGGGCAGTTTCGTTGTTCATACCTCAAACATATAACTCGTAAGTAAAAGAATGAGGGAAAATGAGAAAAGGTGTACACACGTAGACGGTTGTTGGCTGCTAAAATGAGAAATATCCGATTATTATTGTTATTATATTCCCAGTGCCATGATCATTATTTCCACAGCTTTCTTACATGGCGGCCAATATTTATTTGAGGCCGGACAGCCCATCCATGCAATCACATGCCGTCACGAAGCAGCCGCTAATCCCTGGATACGACACTGGTGGCACAGGTCGGGGTCGGAAGGCAACCACACGCCATGATCTGCCGACGGCCTTCAACACAGGCAGTGGCAGAAATGGCCGGAGTCGCGGCAGAAACCTCCCTTGCAAGATTTGCTGCAGAAGCTGATGCATGCATTCACCTGCTCCTTATTCGTCTTGGAGCACGGCATCCTGTGCTCCTGACAGCATATAGAGTTTGCGGCGTCTGTTGCGCCAGAGATAGGTGCATGGAGATCAATATGTTAGCTCACAGTTGCATGCATGCATGTATACGTCGAGTGGACGAGCTGCACAACATCAGCCATGCGACACATGCTAGAAAGTAGATTATCTACGTACGTACCCGCCTGAAGTAGCGGGATGGCCGGGCGCTGCGCGGCATCCACGGCGTGCACCGCGCTCAAGATCAAGCACAGCAAGCAGGAGATGAAGGCGACGCCGGCGGTCTTGGCCATGATCGATGTATCGGCACTCTCTCGATCTGCTGCGAAGCTCCTCCTCCTCCTCCTCGGACGTAACCAGACGGAACCGCTGTGGATCGCTGCGTGCTGCGTACGACTGTCGACCCACTGGCCCTGGGCTTTATATAGGGACGAGAGTGAAGGTCCAGGTCTAATCTCCCTCCCGCCCTATCTTTGACACGTGGACTTGATCTCAGCCGTTGGTTTCCCCGTATGCACCTTTCAAAGTTTCCCGCTATCTCTCATGCTGCAGCCGTGGCCCTTTGGGTGCGATATGGCAAGGGAGAAATGCTTTGTTTCCGATTCTGGTTCAAGACCACGTCGCGGCTGTGGCCATTTGGGTCCAATATGGCAAGGGATTTGATTTGTTTCAGATTTTGGTTATACATGCCTAAAAGCCTCGCGGCTGTGGCCCCGTGGGTCCGATATATGGCAAGCGAATTACTTTGTTTCAGATTCTGATTATAAACGTTTATACTTTACAGGGTGTTTGGTTGTTCTTTTTAAATTTGGTTGATCTTATCTTTTGCTATCTTAATATCAATTTTAAATTACATAAACACAGAGCTTGTGTGTTTTGTAAAATTGTCACAATTTTTAAAAATTGTAGAGTGATGCTTGGTTATATTTTTAAAATAAAAAATATTTATCAAAATATATACATATCAACACAACTTTTGTATAAATGTCAAATTACAAATTTGAATGAGTTGAATTTGTGGTACGAACTGTGTTGTCGGTTCATTTTTCTTATAGGGTGTTTGGTTGAAAATTTTAAATCTAAATAGTTTTTTCGAAACAAAGATGATTAAGTTTTTAAAGTAACATAATTTTTAAAATTAGATTATTAGCAATTTATTGAGTTTGGCAAAGGTGACAATATTTTTAAAATTTATGTAAACATGTTTGGCAATATATTGTTTTGAATATCCACATGATCATTAAAAATACCACATTGATATAAAATTAATAAAATGATGGACTTAAATATATGTCACATTATTTTATAAATTATTAAATAAAATAAATTTTTTAAAAAACATATATAATTATTTATTTTGAAATGATATAAAATGACTTGATTCTTTTTATTAATTAATTACTAAATAAAATAAATCACCTTAAAAGTCTACATCTTTTAATTATAGATATTACTAATTTAAATGACATCTTAACAGAATAATTATCTCACAACGAGCAACGTGCCTTCCGCGTAGTAAGGTGCCTTTCTTATCCTACGCTTGCTTAGAGCAAGTTCCGAAGAAAGTTAATCTTTTTTTCAAAATTGAGATGGTCACGGTCAAACACGGCAGAGCATGTCTCTTACTTTCATTTTTTATTTTAAGATAGAAAGTAAGGAAAACAATGTATCCAAAACACCCCCTTAAACCTCGCACCTGTCGCCATGCGAGTAGACTTGTTCGCCGTTCGGTTCAACCCGAAAAATCAAACTAAATCGGTACTATAATTTGATTTGATTTAGTTTGGTTTGAACTACCGATTGATTTGATTTGATTTCTAAATCTCTTGAAATCAAACTAAATCGATAAACTAATAACTCAATATAGATTAAATATTTTAGTTTAAGTTATATATAAGATAATATTTATCTATCTTTTTTTATAAAAATAAATTTGTTACAAAAATTTTTAAAGTAAAATTAATGTAATGTATAAACATATACACAAGATTTTAATAGAATATGATTAAAAATAAACAAAATAAAATTATATATTGATATATCTACTATACCTTATAATAAAATATGGTTTGAACCGAACCAAACTAAATCAAACCGAATTAATTCAGTTCGATTTGGTTTGGTTTGGGAGATAGTTCGATTTGGTTTGATTCGAGAAAAAATACTCAAAAACTAAATCAAACCAAACTACGAACACCCCTACGTGCGAGTACGGTATGGCAAGAGAATTGCTTTTATTCCGATTCTGGTTATAATAGAGTGTTTAGAAGCTCTTTTAATTTTGAGATAACTTTTTTTAAAATCAAGAATACACTACTAGAAAAGTTAGTATTTGTTGCGAATAATTATGCAACAAAAATTGATAATTTTGCAGTAAATTACTTTTTACAGCAACAAATATTTTTGCTGCATGTCGCTGTATAAAGTTCTCTCACAATATATTTTTAGCTGCAACAAATATATTTTGCTATAAAAAGTAGTATTTGCAACAAACACAATTTCGCAGTAAAATATCATTATAATGACAAAATTAAAGTTGCAACAAAAATATATTCACCGCATAATTGATGTTGCAGTAAAATCATTTTTACTGCTAATTAAAAATTACACCAAAATCTTATTTACTACGAATTTGATGTTGCAGTAAAATAATTAATATGACAAAATTAAAGTTGCAGCAAAAATATATTCACCGCATAATTAATGTTGCAGTAAAATCATTTTTACTGCTAATTAAAAATTATACTAAAATCTTATTTACTACGAATTTGATGTTGCAGTAAATACTAATTTTTTAGATCTATGAGCATTAAGCTTAAAAAGTTAAAAACATGTAAGATACGAAGATATTCATAACTTGAACTTGAAAGACTGAAATTGGCAAACATTCATTTGGGATATAACACCTGGCTAAAAATTTTGAATCATATAAAGAATTTTCAAAGTAGGACCAAGTCATTCCATCTACACCCTTTTAACAAGTTTTGTTACAAATACATATTTTGTAACAAAAACTCAATTTATCTTGCAATCAAACACTACAAAAGAAACAACATGACATGAGACCACGAGCAGAATTCCCACGCTCCACCAGTCGGCGACCTTGTCATGACCCTTCCCGAGGATAATTTCGGGGGCCATGTACTCTATCGTCCCGCACATTGAGTTGGATTTGGTATTTTCTTCCGTTCATGAAACGACAGACCTTGTTCGTGACTTTCAATGGATTCTCTGGTTCCATAGCTGAGGAAAAAGGCCCTGTTGCCTCAGGCACAGTTAACCAGCAGAAGAGAAAAAAAAATCGACTATTTGATTATCATAAACAGATGTAGATGTCGCCAATGGATGGTATTAGATGTGTGAAATGAAAACCAAATGAACAAAACACAGAATCTAGAATTTCCTACATTTCAGTCATCAACCAAAATATTTATACATGATAATAACAAATTTACGACCAACATGTATACCTAAAAGGCACTTTCATAAACATCAACAGAATAAATAAAACATCAACAACCTATTCAGAAGTTTCAGATTTCCGTTCTCGGGGTTCTGGGCAGAGACCCTACATGGAGATGATGACTTAAAAAAGGAAGAAATCAAAGCTGTACAGCAGTGGAAGAGATGGGGAGAAAGAGGCGAAGGCAGCAGCATGAGGCCTGCCATCTCTGTCCACTCCCAATGCCCAAAGACACTGGAGAGTGCCCTAGGATTTAAAATTTATAAAAGAGTACAACAAAAATAATATTGTACATTAGCCAACACAGTCTTGGACCCTCGTAGAGCTATATATAGAGTGGATATGCTATTTTTGTATATGCTGTGCAGAGGAATTTGGATGTTTGGATATCTGCTCCGATTGGTATCCGGATAAGGAGCGGATGATAAATTTTGGATATATCTCAGCTTAAAGAAAGGTTAAAAAACTTACAGAAAGGTATTCAAAAAAATCTGCAAAAAGACTTTTCAAAAAGCTGTAAAATCTGCAGAAATCTGTCCAACGACATTTGCATTCTAACAAAAATTTGCAAAGACATACATCTCCTTGAGTTCTGGCACCAGGCAGATGACAAAGTTGCCAAGACATGGGAATTAGCTACGCACATGATAAAACTAGCTAGCTGCTGGTGGGATTCTTGGACAGTTCAGAAAACAAGCACAACTGCATTCGGAATGAGAAAGTCTTAAAAGTCGCGGCATGCAATCGATCGGGAAGGCAGCTGAACCATCATAAGAACATCCCACACAACATTGTGAAATCCACTGTCTGCCATGGAAAAGACAAGAAAAAACCAATGCAGTCGATTTCCCAATGCCATTTGTTCCAACAAGGCCCATAACCTGACCAGGTCTTGGAACCGGTAACCTGCCATGTGAATAATCCAGTACCTTTCACAAACCAGGTCTTGAGTAGATTTAAAATGTATTGGTGCACAGAAAAATGATTCCAAATCAATGTTAAACTATTACATATCCTATTAGAAAAGAAACAGTATTTTTAGCCAGAGAAAAAGAAAGGCTTAATCTAAAAAACATAAAACAAAAATATGGCAATCCATAAATTTCCTAAATAAGAAAGCTGCTTCTAACGTAATTGTTTTGAACAGTATGTGATGTTAGTGTAAGGGATGAGAATAAGATACCTCGTCATCTTCATCCCCATCAAAATCCTCGTCGTCAACCTCCTGGGTAACAAGATCAAAAGCCTTCAGTAAGTTCGTTGTTGAAAGGGGAAAAAGGTTACCAGTGAAAAGAGCATGGAAAAAAAATGTAAAAGCATGAAGTGCAGTTGGGTAGGCCCGATCTGACTTAACCTGACCAGATTTGGCCCAATCCATCTGACTCAGTGTTGGATCAACCAATCCAGCCACTGAGTTAGCTGGATCAACCGGGTTGGAGTGGATCGGGCCAAGTCGGCCAACCCGGCCCAATATGGGTGATTTCGGTTGCCCAGATTGCCCATTGTTGGGACCCGATTTCATATTCGACCTGGGCACGGCAATCCAGGTTGGGTTGGGCCAACTTTGTGTGTAAAAGTCAAGGCATGCCTTACATTGTTAAAATATTTCAAGGGATTGGGCCACGCATCTTCCTTGATTATTTCAGCAACCTGCAGTAGAAAAATAGAGTTAAAAGCACACAGATCGTCCGGAGTTGCTTGTCTCATATGCTTTCGGACAAACATTTGTTCTCAAAGCACCGAATACATGATTTCCACTCAAAATAAACAAAAAATAGCAAGATAGATGAGAAACTCTGTCGCCAGAGCCACCAGCAATACAAATTAAAAGTAGGATACAAATAATTGCAATGCTAACAAATTATGACATGTTAATGAACAAAGTATAACTGAAGATAGCTTAGCTTGTTCAAGGCAGATGATGTTATAAAGATCAAGATGGATAGAAATACCTCATCTTGAAATCCGTCTGACAAATTCTTCTGTTGAGTTTCAGCAAACCAAGCAAAAAAACAGCATTTAATAAGAACCAATAATCAAATTAAAAATAAAACAATAGCAACTAATTCATCTTCCAAGTAAAATAATTGGAAATGTTAAATAAAAAGGACATCTGAGAAAATTGCATGCAAGCAATGCAGAAGATAAAATCTGATATGTTGGTAATAGTTTCAGGTGTTAACATGATCACATGGAAGCACCATTATAGACAGGGAACCAGTAACCGGCAAATAGTTGACATTTTAAAGCAAACTTCTAAAACAGGAAGCTAGTGTATAAAAATAATCAGGATCAATATAAAATAAAACAAGAATGTCAATGAATTGAATGATAACGATTCACAACTTAAACATTTGGATCATTTGAGTATTAGAGCTGCAGACCCAAAAATTCACTTCCACACCTGAAATGGGCAGAGGATAGTGCTGGGCAACTGGCAACCGCCCCTCTGCCTGATACAGCTGCTTCTGCCACGAATAGGCTGATACAACCTTCTAGATTGGTGATGATCCAGCTTTGTTTAGCCAAATCCTGGCATAAGCAACTTCTAGGAGTTGGTGCCCCCTCCCCATCAGGTCAGTAGATGCCGATCCCGATCCAAATTGGATGATCCGACAAACTGTTAAATAAACACTCTGGTTAATCTGAGCATTTAGCAACTCATATTTGAATATAGATAAAAAATGTAAATCTTTAAGTAGGTGGCAAGCAGGTATTGCCAATTGATAAAATCAATACCAAGAGACAATTCATTTTGTCAAGTGACAAGATCCTTTGAAAAGTGACAAATGATTGCATAAAATCAATACCAAGAGAATGTCATAGCCGGTGGGGCTGCTACCAACTCATGTGCGGCTGTCTGTGTCCTCCATGGCAGTACAAATCAGAACACTGAGGCCATGCCATGGACAACAGTAACAGGAAGCTTGGGGGTTGCCAATGCTCCTTGTGCCTCAGATTATGCGGCTGGGGCTGCTACCAACTCATATGCGGCTGTCTTTAACATGTCTAGTAACGTTTCTTTTGTTTCTTTACCAACCTTTATCTCTTAATTTCGTGAAATCTATGTTTTTCTGTTTATATGTAACTTTTACCATCAGATTATGTAAATGATTCCTTTAAGTTCATGGATACCTCTCTATTTCGAGAAAGGAAATATTCTTTTTCATATGTGCATAAATGTTATCTCCCTACTTACTTTTCTAGCTTCTTTTTAAGCTTGCAAAAACCTTTTCTTGTTTTTCTTCTTGTTAGAGATTGCAGCTTATGTCATCTTTTCCAGAGCCCATTTGCTAAAAAAGGGAGGGAAAAAAATCCAGGCCTCATATTCATTGCATGTGGGTCTGTCACACTAGCTATATACGATGGAGTACTGTTAGCTCATGTGGCCTACACCTGTCTATGCAAGTTGACATGCAAGTGATTCCTTGTGAAAGTTTCCCGGCAATGACATGTCTATTGGCATATATGGTTGTGGGCAGCATGGGTAGCGCCTACTTGATATATGCTTGGGGCTCAGCAGCCTGCCAACATATATACAATATTATCTTAGTCTCCTCCTTTTGGCTATGGGGAGATATATATATATATATATATATGACATACATACATATATATATATATATTGCCTCATCTTTCAGTCATGTTTGAGAAGAGAACTTTCACGCAATAGTCACCGTCACAAAATGGATTGTATATTGAACAAAAGAATTTAGACAGAAGCATATATATATATTACAGGCCAGGAGTTGGTTGCCCAAGAAGCTTTTCACATGTTTTGTGCTAAAAGAATTACATTAAAATAAAATCTAAGATAGTCGAAGACAAAATCGGTCATGTGATTTAGTGATCAACAGATGGGCGAAAGTGCCGGACAAATTTTACACACTTGCATGATAAAATTTTGCATGAGGGTACTACTTTTAAGATGGCCAAAGACATGCGATCCTATATATAATCAACTGTAAGAGATGAGAGCTGGCAAGAATCAAAAGGATTTCCGCCGTGGTCTAGAAAATATCAAAAGCTTATTTTCTGAACTCTACATGATCCAATTCTCTCAGGCGCAATGAGATGGAGAGGGAGGGTGGGGTCTCTGTCTGCAATCACTTTCAGTACACTCAGACCCCTCTCTCAACCCCACACACCCAAAACCATACAAGGACTTCGAGTGATGCACCCACCTCTACATTATGTAAACTTACACCAAAGATGAAGCTGTATGACACTAAAATATTGAATGGCTAGCTGTAACCTTAGAAGCTACTCTGGCAGTATATTTACGTATGTATGATACATTCTTGCAAAGGCAATGGTGGCCATTGTTTAGGTGGCCTTTGACCCTCCCCCTGGGGTAGTGGAATTAATCAGGGGGGCTCACCAGCCCATAGACAAGATCCACTGCTCCACTGCTGTAGAGCAGGGACCTGTTTGAGGGTGTCTTATATCGCAACTAGTTTAGTTGTAAAGAGAGATTTAAGATGTTATTCTTGTGTTTTACGTGTTGCTAATACAAGAAATTGGGTTACACAAAACAAACAAAGGAAATAGGGATTGAAGATCGGGGTTCGATCTGCCCCATACGATCGAACACCATCGATCGATTGATCTTAGAAACAGATCCCATGAAGGAAGTCTACACTAGATCTAGCGTCAGACGAGGGAGTCACTGCTGAACGAGAGGCAAAGTTTACGGAAGATACCTACGATGCCGACGAGATGATCCCTAGCTGTGTGGATGATGTTCCTCTGGAAGCTTCACTAATCACGATCTCCCTTGCACTGAATGTCACGATCTCCCTTGCGATGTTCCTCCGGAGGCTTCACGGCGGAATCTATAAAGGAGCGGATGAAGATCATCATATCCAGGTGGGATCGTACAAAGGGGGAATCGGAGAGATAGAACTAGATAGGGAGGAACATGAGGTTGTGTGGGTAGTGGATTTTACCTGGAGAGCCAGATAGAGGGCGGAGCGATCGCCAAGCTGCCTCACGTTCTCGTCGTCCTCGTCGGCGTCCCTCGCAACATGCCCTATTTCAGACTTCGAGAGAGCACATCGCGACGTCCTGCGCTGTGCTCAGCGTCGAGCTGTGTTCGCCGTAATAAACAGCGTATGTTCGCACAACATATATTAACGGCATATAAAAGATACGTATAAATATTGATGAGTATGTTCGCACAACATATATTAACGGCATATAAAAATACGTCAAAAGCATATTCTTGAGCCGTTAATATATTATATGAGTTAAATAATAAATTAAACATACGTATTTTTTATAGCGTATGTTCACTGTATTGATGAGTTAAATAATAAATTAAACATACGTATAATAAAGATACATGTTTTAGCAATTAAAGTGATAAAAGAGGATTAAAAATATTTAAAAAAATTACTGAAACTAATTAAATATTTAACTTCAATATATTTACCATTTTCTTCAAAAAAATATTTTTACTATTGACAAATATAAATTTTTATATTGTTTAACTATACACATATACATTTTGAATTACATTGAAATATTAAAAATAATAAATTGTACAGTTATATTATATTATATTATTTATGACAAAATTTATGTTTACGGTAATTAAATATATTTTTTGTGGAAACTAACTAAAATTACTATTTTAAGTTAATTTTTTATCGTAACATTTTGAGTTGCGGTAAATAAATATAATTTTTGTGGCAACTAACTAAAGTTGCTATTTTAAGTTAATTTTTTATAACAACATTTTGAGTTGCGGTAAATAAATATAGTTTTTGTGGCAACTAACTAAAGTTGCTATTTTAAGTTAATTTTTTATAACAACATTTTGAGTTGCGGTAAATAAATATAGTTTTTGTGGCAACTAACTAAAGTTGCTATTTTAAGTTAATTTTTTATAACAATATTTTTGGTTGCTGCAAAAAAATTGCTGTAAAAACATCAATTTCTTGTAGTGATATATGATCTCTCAGTTTTAAATTCAAAATTAGAAAAGTACAACTCTTTTGTGTTCGGCAAAATTGTAAATTGATAGAGCGGTGTTTGGCTATATGTTTGGCAAAATTGTCACTCAAAACTAGTGCGACATGGCACTCCTGCCCCCAAGGCTTCTACCGCATGGCGCTCCCCCCACTTCCCCATCAGTCGTGCATCCACTCAACATCCTGCTGCGAATCGACGTCGCTGTAGCACCCGGCCACATTGTCCCTGGGAGGAGTTTTTTTTAAACTAACACGGTTTTTTTATTATTATAAAACTAGCATGGTAAAAGTTTTTATTGTAAAACTAGCACGGTTTCCTCAAAGTCGAGTTTTCAAAACTCAAATTTCCTCTTTAATATGAATCCCACGTGATCCCGTTGGTTAAATAGTGTTTAATAAAAATCGAGTTTTAATAGAACGACTTTGAAAGTCGAGTTTACGTAACTCGACTTTGGGATAACGTATTTTGGTGAAAGTCGAGTTCAACCAACTCGATTTTCAAACAGCACACTCGGACCAATGAATTCGGAGTATTCAAAACTATAAGATTGAATTTTTAAATTTTTGAAAAGAGCAAGTTTTAACATTGGACGGTCTAGGATGCTCTGATTTAATAATTTAAAATTTATCGAAATCGAGATAATTAAAAGTCTAATTTTAAATATTTTGACCTTCTAAATTTATTAGATGGAACGGATTGTTCAAATTCAAACCCGATAAATCACCATTTAAAAATATAGGTAAAATTGGATTGATTTTTGAAAAAAAAAATAGCGCATTTAATGCCGTGCGTTTCTTGCGCACACTATTTTTTTTAAATCATTTCAAATTTACTTATATTTTTAAATTATGATTTATCAGATTTGAATTTGAACGATCCGTTCCGTTCAATAGATTTAGAAGTTCAAAATACTTAATATTAGATTTTTAAATATCTCGATTTAAATAAATTTTAAATTATTAAATCGGAGTATCCTGAACCGTTCAATGTTAAAACTTGCTCTTTTCAAAAATTTAAAATTCAATCTTATAGTTTTGAATGCTCTGAATTCATTGATCTGACTGGATCGGACAAATTTTAATCTGAGTATCCGTTGTTTTTAAGTGAAAGACAAAAATTTAACATGTTGTTACCGTGCACATGCATTTTTTTGTGCTGCTTGAAAATCGAGTTGGTTGAGCTCGACTTTCACCAAAATACGTCGTCTCAAAGTCGAGTTACGTAAACTCGACTTTCTATTAAAACTCAATTTTTATTAAATACTATTTAATCACCGGAATCACGTGAGATTCGTATTAAAGAAGAAAGTCGAGTTTTGAAAACTCGACTCTGAGGAAATCGTGTTAGTTTTACAATAAAAACTTTACGGTGCTAGTTTTATAATAATAAAAAAATTGTGTTAATTTAAAAAAGAACTCTCCCCGGGAGAGGCCACGCTCACGGCGGCCGACCAGAGGATGCAATGGACAGCCTCTCGGTTCGCGTCCTGAGCGTCGTGGCGGAGGAGACATTCTGTCAAGCTTATCTCGCCATCGGCAGTGGTTGGCGTCCGCCCCCTTCTACCGCACAACACCCAATAAACACACTTAAACCTCGTAGCCGTGGCCACATGCAGGTCCCATATGGCAAGAGAATTGCTTTGTTTCAGATTCTGGTTATAAACGTTCTTAGGGTGTTTAATTACTCTTTTAATATTCATTCAAACTTATTTTTAAAATTAAGATCATTTTTGCCTCAATTTTATTTTTACGATTATAGAAACACAACTATTGTGTGTTTCGCAAAAGTGTCACAATTTAAAAAAAAATTATATAGTAGTGTTTGGCAACAATTTTACTTCATACGATGTACCGGTGCTTTGATGAACCTTCAACTTCATCAGGGAGATGTTCAATTCTGGCACGTTGAGAGTGTAAGCAATTAGCTGCTCACCAACTAAAAGTACTCGCTCCTCAGTGTGCCCTCCAATCGGTGACTTATTGGACCTCTTAATTTCCAATTAGAAGAATCATTGACCAACAGAAGATGATTAATAGTGGTTGGTTACTCTTTTGTAAGTAAAACAATCTTATCTTTGAAATTAAGATCATCTTGTATCTCAACATCAATTTTGAAATTACATAAATCTTTGTGTGTTTGAAAAAATATCACAAATTTCAAAAGTTATTACATGGTGTTTGACAACATGACAACATCTGGCCAACAAAAAGGTATTGATGCATGAAGCACAAGGTTCGGGAGAGTCGAGTACTCTCCGATGCCAACCAAGTGAGCCAGATTTTCTACACCGATTGTAGAGGAGGTGGTGGGGTGGCCGATGATGGCGTGGAGCACCGCAGCGAGGTCGATGTGGGTACCATGGCTAGGGGACCTCCGCATGCTCGTCAGGTCCAGCCTCCCATCGTCGAGAGTGGATCACCTCAGTTCCCGGGTGGAGGGAGCTCCTGCAGTCCTCAATGGTGTGATGACACCTGGTGTCGCGGAAAACGAAGTGTCAGTGCGCTTTAAATAGGGCGTAAAGTAGATATGACGTCGCTCGGTAGTGGGTAAATAGAGGGTCGGTAGTGGGTCTTTGAAGCCTCGGTAGCTCGATAGTGAGTTGATAAGCGGTCGGTAGTGGATTCTCAAGGCTCGGTAGTGGGTTAATAGAGACTCGGTAGTGGGTCTTTGAAGCCTCGGTAGCTCGGTAGCGAGTTGATAAGCGGTCGGTAGTGGATTCTCAAGGCTCGGTAGTGGGTAAATAGAGGGTCGGTAGTGGGTCTTTGAAACCTCGGTAGCTCGGTAGCGAGTTGATAAGCGGTCGGTAGTGGATTCTCAAGGCTCGATAGTGGGTTAATAGAGACTCGGTAGTGGGTCTTTGAAGCCTCGGTAGCTCGGTAGCGAGTTGATAAGCGGTCGGTAGTGGATTCTCAAGGCTCGGTAGTGGGTAAATAGAGGGTCGGTAGTGGGTCTTTGAAACCTCGGTAGCTCGGTAGCGAGTTGATAAGTGGTCGGTAGTGGGTCTTTAGAGCCTCAATAACTCGGTAGCGAGTTGATAGACGGTTGGTAGTGGATCCTCAAAGCTCGGTAGCAAGTGTAATAGGTCTCGGTAGCGAGTCTTTAAAGACTCGGTAGCAAGTTAAACTAGGCTCGGTAGTGGATTAATAGAGGGTACTACCGAGCTACCGAGGCTCCAAAGACCCACTACCGAGCCTCTATTTACCCACTACCGAGTTACCGAGACTTCAAAGACCCACTACCGACCCTCTATTTACCCACTACCGAGCTACCGAGGCTTCAAAGACCCACTACCGAGTCTCTATTAACCCACTACCGAGCCTTGAGACCCACTACCGACCCTCTATTTACCCACTACCGAGCTACCGAGGCTTCAAAGACCCACTACCGACCCTCTATTTACCCACTACCGAGCGACGTCATATCTACTTTACGCCCTATTTAAAGCGCACTGACGCTTCGTTTTCCGCGACACCAGGTGTCCTCACGCCATTGAGGACTGCGGGAGCTCCCTCCACCCGGGAACTGAGGTGATCCGCTCTCCCCATCGTCTCGTTCCCTATCTGCTTTCTTCTCTATTTGCCCCAGGGCCAATTGCTTGAATCGGGTGCCACCCAGTCCGTCTCCTCTTGCTCTCCTACTTTTTGGTAGAAAGGTCAGCATGGGTGCCATGGCTGGGTGACCTTAGTGTGCTCAAGGTGCGTGGCTCCATCCTTGTTACTGTTGCTAGCATTGGCTATGTTTGTCTCATCATGGCCACGAGCCTTCTCAGACACCCCCTGCGAGGGGCCATGTGACACCATAAAAAATTAACTTTTTCTTTTATAAATTTTATAAGTTATCAAAATATCAATTTTCAATTCTAATAAATTATAAGATACAAAAATATTCTAAAGCAATGTATAGTGTCTAATCATTTATACATGGAATCAAAATGAAATAATAAACTATAGACATTAACGGCGGCTTCTAAAGCTATCACTATAAACTATGTTAGGGATGACTCACACCGTTGTGAAAGTAGCGAAGTATGTCCAAACTTTGTTTCGGGCTTACTTAGGCAATCACTAGCAACGATCATAATTGTTGTCACATGTCGTCGCTACCTAAGTGCACTAGTGATGGCTTCACCACTGTCCCTTCACCTGTCGAAACTCAATGATGTTAACTATACCAAAGCTATCATCATTGTCTTTTCATTTTAAGAATAGCGGTCTCCTTCCTCCCTCCTCACTTTTACTATCACACTCTCAATCTCTCTCTCTCTATGTATCTCTATCTATCTATCTATGTTGGTGTTCTTCCCATCTCGTAGAGACCTCTACTTGGCCATTGCCCATACCATCATCGTCATCTCTCTCTCTCTCTCTTTAAATAGATAGCACCATGGTGTGCGGAGTCGACGACCTAGCCGACTAGGTTGCTGACCTGGTCAGTTTTTGAGTCGACTGACCCCGACTTGGCCCTATGACCACGTCTTGATTAACATATTTAAATAATTTTTTAATTATTTTTTCTAACCCCTGCCTGACCCCCAGGTCACAACCCCAATCGACTTGAGTTAGCTTTAGGCCTGACCGACCCGGTCCCGACCCCCGACCCTGCCTTCCTTGGATAGCACTGTTGTCACCACCACCACCACCGCTACCTTCCTTGAACTTGAATCCCCTCTTTTAGGTACAAACCCTATTTCTTCTAGTTTTGATTAGTTTATTGCATAGGCATCTAATCAACAAACGAAAAATGGCTCACTGTTTATATTAATTTAGTATTTGGTTTATATGAATGTACTTTAGAGTTTACATGAATGTGATTTCGTTGATTAAGTTTATAATTGAGCTTAATAAACAAATGGATTATTTAAGTAAAGAATAAACTAAATAAACTAATAGCCATCCATCGAAGTTGGGAAAACCAGTAAAGTGCACCAAACTAAATCAAACAATTCGATATAATGCTGTAACCAATCATTTACCTTAAACATAACCAAACCATTATTTCATTATAATAATTTGGTTCAACTTCAATTTTAACTAAGCGGAGTCTAATCGATAATGAGCTAATTTTCTTGGCCAAGTTAATAATAAGTTATATTAACTTAAAATTAATATTGTCATTTGGTTACTGGTTTGCTTTGACTTGAAATGGCTTAGCAAATTAAATTGGTTTGCTGATAAATTGAATAAACCGGCTTGGTTTGATTTTTATGGTCTCTTAAACTAAACCAAACTGGTAAATCATTTTGATTTGATTTTAAGCCTTTTCAAACAAAGTCAAACAGGTATACAAGCAAACATGTTTGTTTTTATTTCTAAGACCTTTCAAACCAAACTAAATTGGTGAACCAAAGAAACAAGTAAACTGGTTTGGTTTGATTTTCAAATCAAACTAAATAGGTAAACTCAATAAAATGGTAAAATGATAAAGCAATTTGATTTCTAATCCCTTTCAAATCAATCCAAACTTATAAACATAATAAACTGATTTAGTCATATTTGGAAGACCTTTCAAACCAAACTAGTAAGCTGAATAAGTGGTTTGGTTTCATTTTCAAGGCCTTTTAAACAAACTAAATTGGAAAATGGGTAAACACATTTGGTTTTATTTCTAAGATATTTCTAATAGAAATGCATGTTCTATAAGTCAATCATGTGATATAATTTTACATTTTTTATAATATCTTATTAAATATTAATAACATTATCTTTATTACTTGCTTTATCTATATGCATCTATCGTAATGAAGTCATATGTTATATACAATCATGGTTGAATCATGATGAAATCACGATATTGAGATCAACCATTTAAAGGTACATGTGATATAAATGTTCCTAGGGACATCAATGATCCAGATAGACTAGTATATATGATATCTTCTCATGATGAAGATAGTTGTTCTCATTGGTCGTTAGTGTGGAAAAACTGAGATACATGTATTGGTGCTCATTAGAGGAATGAATTCACTAAATTAACTAGTACAAAATGTCAATCAAGGCATTCTATCATCATGGTTACATAATTCAATCTTTTGACCTAAGTCATTAAAGATACTTTGCTTGACATACCTAGTAATTTGACTATTGATTTAAGGGTCACTTAATTCTGTATATGAAAAATCTAGTTAATAGATTAGGTATATGAAAAACCTAGTTGAGACAATTAAACAAATAACAAGGGATTGTCTACTATCGGAAGGAGAAAGAGAATATCTTATAAATAGTAATTTAAATCCTTGGTTAAGATAGTTAGGATAATTAAAAAAAATTTCAATTGATTCAATTTTGAGTACAATATTTTATAGTTTCAAAATATTTAAGAATTGATAGGCGATGTTGTACTCCTATCTAATTAAGATATTGGATAGACAAAAATTTATATGCATGTGGTAACTAACGATGAAAATACTCAATGAATATTAGATCATGTCGTACTCTTATAAATGTTGCAGTTCTCAAAGATCCCATGGCTACAAATATTAAAAACAATAATATATCATTGACCTTGGTATATATGTAAGATATATCCAAACACGGATCAAGTAAGTGATGCATGTGAACATAAACAAAATAACAATAAAGAAAATTTATTTTTTGAGTAGGATGATACAAGAAATGCTATAGCCTCTAAATTTGAAAGCGCCTCTTAATTGTTAAGACAAGGGGTATCCTCTTTGCTCATTTAAGTTATCGGTCGGTGTTGTCGCAAAAGATGTTATCCTCCTGCTACTCATAATATGCCCTATTGATACTACATTACTACTCCACCTTATATATCTTGATATCTTAATCAAAAGTTCCCTTTCAGAACAAACTAAAGAAAGTAAACATGAAATTAAAAGCTTAAATTTTTTATATTAAATCAAAACAAACTAAGAAATTAGACATGAAAGATATTGTCCACTCTTTTTCATTTTTGTTTGTCATAATTTGATAATTTTTACTTTATTTACTTATAATCATAGTAATAAATAAATGTTATGTTTAATAAAAATTAATATTTAATGATAAAAATTGATTGACTTTGACTAAAAACTTATCTGAAGATCACATTTTGATTTTTCTTTAGCTTCATTAATGATTGACATACAAATAATCTCGAACCTAGCTATACATCCTTTTAAGATAATGATTCAGATATCTTATCAAACAACATTGATCACTTATATCTTAATTAAGTTTAGCACTTTTTTTCACATGTTAGAAAGTCAGATATAAAATTAACAATTTAGAATTTTCAGATTAAGCTAAAACAAAATACCACAAGAGAATTCTCTAAAACATGTATTATTGTGTGGTAGGGGCATCATGTCGATCATCGATCAAACTTGTAGATCGACAAAACTTAGTTAAAAACTTGTACAACTAATCCTTCATCATTTTTATTTCATAATACGAGGTGACAATATTGACGACATTGTTACCCAGCACCCGTACGTATATTGGATCCCCACATCGATTTCTACATTTCATATAGATATGTGCGAGACGCTCAACGAGGGAGTAAGGTAGTGATCGTCGTGACATTGACGGATCCAATTTCTGGCGACCGCCGGTTGGTGGTAGAATCCGCCACTTCTCTGGCGAAAGATGGAGGCGGAGAGGGCTCCGGTAAAACCATCTGATCGCTCATCAGCATAAGCATTACATGAGACATGGTGGGTCTTCTCTCCGGATCGTCCTGCACGCACAGCAGGCCGATGTGTGTGCACTTCAGCGCCTCTTGCACTGGAAACAAGTGCGCTATTAAGGAGTCTACCAGCTGAAACCCAGAGCCCTCCGTCCACAGTTGCCATGCCTGGTAGAAAGTCTTGAATCAGAAAGGAAAGTAATGATCGAGAGGTTAAGTAGGAATTAGAGATACAGGGTATACCCGTCTCGGTAGCGTTAAGCCGTGCTCCAAGTAATGAGATCGGCCGTTCTTCTGTCCACTCAAGATCTCTAGCACGAGGACTCCAAAGCTAAATACATCTGACTTCGATGAGAATACCCCATTCATGGCGTACTCAGGAGCCATGTACCCACTGCCAGACAAGAAGAACTGAGATCAGACTAGAGAACTTAGCGGTTGGAGTGGTCGCAAAGGGCCTGTTTCTCAACTCCATTTCCAGACCATGCTTTGTTTGCCCAAATAGTTTCGATATTGATACTCCATCATCTATAAATATAAATATCAAAATTGATATAACATTTTCGATACTTCAATCAAAACAAGTCGTAAGTAAATTAATTAGCAGAGATAAAAGTAAATCAAAATTCGCAAACTGCAAAAAAAAAAAAATTAATCAGAAAGGGCACTGCTAAGTTTCAAACAGAGCACATTTCACTTACTATGTTCCAACAACTCTCCCCATGCTAGCTGAATCTAGAGCCCCCCTATAGATCTTGGCCATTCCAAAGTCCGAGATCTTGGGGTTCATATCACTGTCCAGCAGCACGTTGCTGGGTTTTATGTCTCGGTGGATGATTTTCAGCTCTGAATCTTCATGGAGATAGAGAAGGCCACGCGCAATACCCACGATTATGTCGACACGGCTCTTCCACTCCAGGGAAGCGCGGTTCGTCTGGTCTGTAAAGGCACAAGACATGGTCCATATATATCTACGTTAATGTTATTTACCCAGAAGTAGTAAACATTTTCCAGTATTCCAAAAAGAAAAAATTGAAATTGAACTTAATTGCCTAGTTTCGAACGGACCGAAAATAAAGGTGTCAAGACTCCCGTTGCGCATGTACTCATAGATGAGCATCTTTTCTTCCCCCTCTATGCAGCATCCGAGAATCCGAAGAAGATTCCGATGTTGCAGCTTTGAGATCAGTATGACCTCGTTCTTAAATTCCTCTGTTCCCTGGTTGGACCCGGCAGAGAGTCTCTTGATTGCGATTTCCTCTCCCCCTTTCATCGTACCCTAGAAATTAAGTAGTTCCATGAAGTTCATCACAGAGAAGAACGAACGAGGCACGGCCAAGAGGATGAATTGGTGGAGGATGATAAATTGTTACCTTGTAAACGGTGCCAAAGCCTCCTTGTCCTATTTTATTGATTTCAGAGAAGTCATTTGTTACCTCCTTAATAGTTCCGAGATCTACCAAGTGTAGGTCTGTGTCCTCGAGTGTCTCCAGATCGTTCAGGTAGATTTTAGGCTGACCTGTAAGAAGTGAAAGAATGAACAATATCAGCTGTGAAGATGATTTTGGATGATGGTGCGGTTAATTCTTGGGTTTGACGCACATAGTGACAGGTTAGATAATTGTTAGAAACTTAAGATAACCCTATATTCAGAAAATAAAAAATGCATGTAATGATATAAGGAGATTGTCTTCTTAGTTGTGATATTAAAAACCATACCAATATCGATTTTCATATGGTGACAAGGAACGACAACCACAGATTTTACAGTGTCAAATATTAAAGATGATACTAAACAAACATAAACAAAGGTGTTTTAAATACTCCAACCAAGCAAGGCTTTGAAATTTTTAGCTGAATGATTCAGTCAACTTAACATGATATCAGGTATGCGATGATTTAAGTCCATCTCCATGCGTGCAACCCTTATTTTCAGTTCAAATGGCATAGCCTGATAGCCAACAGCAATATTCATACAAGAGAAAGTGTTCCAATACATAGTTTCAAGTTGAAAAATATAATAATATCAAAGAAAAATGATATACGGTATTTTTTTAGGTGAATAAGTTCATAGCCGTGAAGGAACCCTGTTTTTTTAGACAGGTTGCGGTTCTTGTTGCTTGTTTCAGTGTTTGGCAGGCAGAGCATGCTCTCAGTCTCAGCTAGCGGTGTTCTTTCCTCTTCCTACCTATGGTTAATTATGGAGGCCGAGGCTCACATGCCCTTGGAAAAACAACTTTAATGAATCTAATTAAGCTAGTTCAACTCAGTTTCAAGGATAACCCTTTTGCTGTTAGTAGATGGCGCATACCTCCAAGTTGGTGCCTGGTCCGCTTTCTCTTCAACATAATAAGATAAACCGAACCCAAAAGGATTACACCCACGATTATCGGAACCGTGATCGCTATGATCGACGTCTTGGAAGTTCCCCCCTTCCCTGCGTCCGAGGCAGAACCATTTGTTCCTTCATTGCAGAACAAAAAAAATCAAATAATCAGCTGGCGATCGACCAGCAACAATAATCAAACATGTTTGTTTATCCATAAGGGTACTTCGATTCACCCGAACCCAATGACAAGGAATTAAAGCGACTACTTTCTGTGAACTCAATAAATATATGCACTTCTGGGCACGAAATTAAACTAAGTGTGTTACGGGGTGCTCACCGCCGGCGTAGGGAACGACGACTGACCCTACCGAGACGTCGAAGAAGGCGAAGCTTTCGTATCTGAGATTGCAGCTGCCCGACAGGTAGCGCCAGCCTCTCTTCCTCGGGCACCTGGCTGAAACAATAGCGATCCCACCACGCAGGCAGCTCCGGCAGTCGCCGCCGCCGAGGTCTCGCGTGCACTGCACGAAGCCGTAGCTCGAAGCGGATTCGTTGACCACCGTGCTGCCCGCCGCAAACATCAGCGGCTGGTCCGGTGCCCCCTCGACGAGCGTGGACATCATGTTCAAGGAGGCAGCGTCGATATCCTGAGACGTGTCCTCCACGCCGCAGAAGTGCCGGCCGGCCGTGTCCGCTGCCCCGAAGAAGCTCTCGTTCGAGTACCTCAGTTGGCACTGTTCGTACCAGACGGTGCCTTCAACCTTCTGGGGGCACATCTGAAGCATACTACTGCGGGCGTCCGTGAGGCAACCCCGGCAGGTGGCGTTGGAATTGGCGAGGTCGCCCCTGCAGAGAGCGAGGCCGTAGAGACGGGAGGCGGCCGGGCCGTCGCCGGCGGTGCCGGTGGCGAAGCCGCCGCTGCGCGGGGCGTCGGACGCCAGGGACGAGAGGAGGATGCCGAGAGTTGACTTACTATTATTAACACGACCGTCCAGATCGGAGAAGCTGTCGTTCCGGCACCGGGGGACGATTATCGACGTGTAGGTGCTGTTGAGCTTCCTGAGGAACGGCGTGGCTTCGTACCTCACCCAGCAGCTGGGCGTCAGGTAGCGATACCCTTGGGCGCTGCTGCAGCAATTCCTGAGGCTCTGCAGCGCGGCCTCCAAGCAACTCCGGCAGTCGCCGCTGCTCAGGTCGTCGGTACACTGCGCGAGCGCGTAGACTCCGGCGGTCACCGACGCGTTGGCGGCGAACTTGGGGGACCTGGTCGGTGCGTCCTCGACGAGCCGGGACAGCATGCCGAGTGGTAAAGACGGGTTATAAACTTGGGCAAAAGGGTTGGTACTCGACTGCCCACTGGCCTCCATGACCCCGAAGAAGTTGTAGCCGGCGAACCTCAGCTGGCAGTAGTCGTACCATATTACAGCATCACGGCTGGAGGGACAGCTTTGCAGGATGCCGGTCGCCGCCGTGGCGATACAAGTCCGGCAGTCGGCGGCGGACATGTCGCCCTCGCACATGTGGAGGCCGTATACGCGGTCGGCTCCATCGCCTGCGGTGGCGTTGTAGAAGAGGGAGATTGAAGCCCTGGCCTTGAGGGTAGAGAGCAGGGTGTTGAGGTTGGCCTGGAAGGTTTCGTTCCCGGCGATATAGTTGGCTGAGCACGACGAGGCGACGAGGTTGTTGCTCAGCGTGTCGGCGGCGGTGCTACCGCAGACGCTCAAGAGCACCGCAGCCAGAAGGGCCTGCAACACTGAAGCGGCCATGACGGTACCTTGATCAGCGAAGAATCAACTATGCCTATGCCCTTCTGATCGATCTGATCTTGCGCCGGTGAATATATTTGTTGCGCCACAGCTGCCTGACGATGGGGAAGAGAAGAACAGTGGGGATTCCCATGTTTACCGGCCGGCTACCGAGTCCAAGAAAGACTTCCCAAGCATCTAACGCTTACACACTTCATGTCGGCAGCTAGCCCCTGATCTATCTCTGCGGGCATCGTGATCCAGATAATCTCGACCGAGCCTCTCTGTACGTCTGCCATTGAAGGAGAGGGCCCCGCTGGCGGCTAACTGTACGGAGTTAGGTGAATTTTTTATAGTCTCATATTAGATCTGGGAGAGAGGATTTCCGTCCTTTTAAACCTAGTCTTAATTATCTTATCACTCAAGTTTTAAGATTTTTTACATGTTATTAGAGCGACTTATTTGCGATTTGTCCGCCATGAAATGAGGTTAGATTTTGAGCTTTGTCATCCATGGGTAGCCCTCTTAATCACGACTCTGGATCCTCTCACACAGATCACACTAAGGGGACTCTCAGCCTCAAACTTGATAAGGTGAAGTCACGCATTTATTTGAGTAAGTCTCACGTTGATGTGATGTGTATAAAATTCATCTTAATAAATTTGGGACCAGAGAATCCCCACGGCCTGATGAGATCTGGGATCACAGGTGTTGGAATACTTACTTGGTAGAGACACGCGAGACACGGTTGCATCTTCGCAAAGAAGTCCTCACACGCCAGCTCTCTTAATCACAGAAGTTAGAATATCTAGCTAGTTGGTTGGCCGTAATAAAAAAAAAAACCGAAGGAGGCGACTTGACTTAACGAAATATATCAAGTCTCAATTTCACCTGGATGGAAACCGTTGTGTGTAGACATTTTACTAAACTTTTTGAATAATGAATGCTTAACCTAGCTAGGTCGGAGCTTTGATACTAATTTACGCCATGTTTGGTAACTATATTAAGTACTTAAATTAGTATTAATTTTAAAACTGATATTGATAGAGGATGATACTAAATGTTTGGATATTTGTATCAGTTTTAAAATTATTAGCGTAATATTCTTTCAAACTCAATACATGTCTATACCTGTTTTAAAATTAATATTGAAGCTGACTCCTCGCTGTGCCCTAACTCCATCTTCTCTCCCGATAGCAGACGTCCTCCCCCGATCGACCTCGGCAGGAGCTCTCCCCTGATCGCGCGACTCCTCTCTTGTCAAAGCATCTTCGGTCGAAGCTCTCCACCGATCGCACCTATCATCTCCTGTCAAAGCACCCGTGCGCCACCACAGCATCGATCAAGAGCGAGTATCTTTGACGACCTCGCCCCGGGGTTCCCCAATGAAGAGGACGCTCCGGACACAACGGCGAAAAAGGCCAGGTGCAAGCGTTGCCTCTCTCTCTGATCTCTCTCTCCCCCTTGTTCTGGCGGAAAAGGCCAGGTGAGCCGCATCTGAAACTAGAGAGATTTGCCTGCGGAAGCGGAGTCGGCCAGTGGGCGAGGGTCGATGCGTGTCGCGGGGGCACCGGTGGGGGGCGTAGATTCGGGGAGATTTGCATGCGGCCGTACCCAATCGACGACGGACAAAGCGCACAGCGCATACGGTGGCCGGCAGGGGGGTTTGAGATGTGTGTACGCTCATCGGGTCGTTGTCGTTCGCGCTATTCCTGCTGCAAGTGATGGCAGATAGGAGAAGGGAGCAGAGGAGAGGGGCTGTTGTTCCGCCGGTGCTCTGCTCTCGCCCTGCTGCTACGCCATCAACTGCAACATCCCCAATAGGCCCTTCGACTTCTGCTCCTTCACCCCCAGGTCATGCAACTGCTTCGGCTGCCAACTCTGAAACTGCCCAATTTTCCACCGGGGAAGAAGAGGAGATTGCTCCTGTGCAGTGCCTTAATTACATGGGTAATTCGTTCGCTCCCTGACCCGTGTTGTTTGTTGTTAATATTGATTTCTGTAATCTCGGTGGATTGGGATTTAGGGAGAAACAAGATGATTTGATATGTGGTGAGAATTGTGTCCACTCTTGCTTATTAGATTGGCATCAAACCATCCTATCGACGTGCACCCTTCGGGGATTTTGGGGCACTTCGGTTCAGTTGCTCATGTGATTGGTGAAGATAACACTGCTGAAATATTCCTCTCTGTATACAAGTCTTTTCAAATTCGGTTTCAAATTTTCTAATTCGGTTTCAAATTATCAGGTATGATTATTTTGAATATGGTCAATCCTCTAGAAAGGTTTGGATTCATAATCTTTGAATATATACTTTTTTTCATTCTTTATGAACATAATGTTCATCATATCTTCCTGTGTTTTTCACAGCCAAGTGAGCAGAATACTTATGTTGACACAGAGACTGCTTATAGATGCCTTTTGGATACTTATGGCAAACAAGAAGAGGACATTATTCTGTATGGTCAATCCGGTTGCTCAGACTGAGAGCAGTCATACTCCATAGTCCAAATCTGTCTGGCTTGCGTGTCAGGATACACATATTGGTTTGACATATACAAGCCTTCTTTTTGGCACTTTTTTTTAGACATTGGTTGTTCTGTTCTGCTATTTCTTCAATCTAAATTAAGTAATCTTTTCTGCAGAACATTGATAAGATCCCCCTTGTTAATTGTCCAGTTTTGATAATACATGAGTATATTCCATCCTTGCAAACATTCACAGCTTTTGCATTGATAAGTTGACTAAATAATATGCAAGCCACTTCTTGTTTACTATTATATTGATACGTAATCTCTTCTTAGATTTTATTTGTATTTATTATAAAAGAAAATTCTAGTTCACTCTTGAATTTGATGTCATCTTTCAAGTATCTTAAATATTTATTATTTAAGTATATATTTAATTTTATAAATAATATAAATAATTTTATATTTTAATAATAATTTTGATATTAAAAAATAATTTTGACTTTAATCAATCAAATGCTTAGTAGTGATTTTCATGTTGATATTGTATTACCAAACATCTAATATCAATTTTAATATTGATATAACATTACCAAACACTTAAAGAAACTTGATACTATCACTTTTGATATTGATATTACATCTTCTTAGAATATCAACATCAAAATTAATATTGTATCAATTTTGATAAAATCGATGAAAACCAGTGAAACAGCTAACATGAAAGGCTTTATTAACTATTTGTCAACGCGACTTTTTAAGTGCGTCCTCGCCGCGTGCCTGCGCACCCGTTTTCTTGGAACCCCATCCGCCATGCTTCCCACGCCGTTGGTCAAATTAAACTTCAAATATTTCAGTCTGCTCAGCTCATTTATCGGTGGTTTGGTTGCCGGCCAAATCTCTATACACTAAAAAAATAAATCATAACAAATTAAAGTGTAAACTGACAATGACATAAAATTATCATACTTAGGAGACGTCGTAATAAAAAAGTGAAAATCAGATAAGACCGAAAGAGATGAGACTGCAATATCAGAATAAATCAATCTATCTCTATCTGTAACCACCAATCCATCCATCCCCCTTAATTTCTTCTTTCGCCTCCCCTCCCCCATACCCATTCTCTCTCTCTCTCTCTTTCTGCTGTCTGCCGGAGAAGAGCCGCCCATCTGTTTTCTCTATCTCTCTCCGAGGACAGCCACCGTCACTGCCGAAGCGATCACTGTCACCGCCATGACATGCTGCGCCTCCTTCCGCGCCATCGCCGAAGATAAAATGAGTGAGAACACCTCTTTCGATCCCCCCCCGGCTTACTTCGTTAGACCCCTGCCCGGGGTTTCCCTTGCCCCCTTCCTGCGGCCCCGGCTACCAACACCCCTCGTGCGAGCTCCACCACAACAGATCTCTTCGTGCGAGCTCCCCTGTCCGTTGTTGGCCCGTGGTGCCCCGGCTTGTGGATCAGCGAGTTGTGCTCCGATCGTTATCTCTTTGCTAATTGCCGTTTTGAGTTTTGTTTTGATATGGGAGGATAAGCACCTTCGTGTAATCACTATATTTCTCCGGTGCTCTGCGCTTAAATAAACTTTCAAGTCTCTTGTATCTTCCGCATGCGAGTCACGGTGCTCGTCGTATTTACGTTCGTCTCTTCTGTATTTGTTATTTTCGTATTCCTTTCGCAGTCATCATCTCTACTTCAAGATCGTTAATTTAGACAATATTCACATCTTTTTAGAATGATCTTCCGGTCTGCAGGTTATCAAATTTCATGAAGAGAAGTTTCTATGTCTGTTATTTGATTTTTAATGGATTCGTGACTATGTTTGTGATTCTTTTAGAATGATCTTCCGGTCTCTGCAGGTTATCAAATTTCATAAAGAGAAATTTCTCTGTCTGTTATTTGATCTTTAATCGATTTGTGATCGTTGATTAAGATATTTTCCAACCAATTTTCAGCCATCTGTTTCATCGCGGCCTGTTTAATTAGTTTTCATGTTTGGGTCCCGGATGCTGTACTCTTATGTTTTGTCGTGAATACAGAGATGTGTTCTGTTGTTAAAAAAAACGAAAAAGGGAACATCTCCTTCGAAAATATGCGAATATCAATTATCTTGATAAGATATCTAAAAATTTATAGTAAAAATTTCGATTTTTGGTGGAGTCACTTGCACGACTTCGGTGCCTTGGTCACGAACAGTCGAATTGGGTGGTGTCATCTATTACAATAGAAATAAAGAAGAATATTCTTTATGTCGACCCACTAACCATAGTCTAGCTGGATCCGCTGCTCCTCTGACGTGCTCCCTAATAAGGTCGGCTGCCCGGTTAGACTCGACATGCTTTGTTGTTTAGAAGAAGTTTCATAGCAGAGTTTAGAACTCTTTTTAAAAGAACATATCAAGAATTCACGTAGAACGTCTCGAATTTACTACGATAAATTTTGACTTCGTTATGATACGATAAAATGAAGATATTTTTTAAAAATATCATTTGATTACATGCTAGTATTTTTATAGAATTGATTAGAGAGTATAAAAAATATGATCATAAATTTACCGATTAATGCCAGATTCTTATCTCCCACGCATAGATGATTTATTCTTTTAGTAGATTGTATATTATCGAACGATTAAATATCGTATGAATGGCATTATTAATTTTATCGATAAATTTTAAATATTCTCTGTTATTTAAGAGATAAGAAGACACGCTCAAGAAATATCCATTCGTTATTATTTTTATTTTCATGTTATTTACCTAAATATTTATATCATCGTCGAGTATGATGGGATTGGCACGATGGATTATTATGGATAAAGAATTAATGTTCTCGCACATTATGAATGTTGATTTGGGAGAAAAATGACGTATACACATGATATTAATTGTTTCCGGGTATATTTATTCTTGATCAAATAAATAATATTAAGATATAAAATATTTCGTCAAACAAGTGCCTCCAAGCCGTTGAAATTAAGCTGGTGGGTGATATCAAAGATTAACCTCGATGTCAACGTGGTTTTCATTAACCGCGTCCAGTCCACGTCCTGTTCTCTCGGAACATCTGAGTATTTTAGTCTAATCATTTATCGGATGTTTTGGTTGCCCACCAAGCTGCTTAATGACACGTAAGATTATCACGTTGGAGAAGACGTCACACCAAAAAACAAAAACAAAAAAAGGTTACAACTGAGATGTGAAAATTTTCAAAACTTAGATACTAAAATAACCAAGTTCAGACTTATAAGTACGAGGATATTCTTTTCGGTATCTATTGTGATACTAAGTCACTTAACACTCCTTGTCGGTCGGTCACCGTCCCAGAAATACATGAGACGATGCCGAGCAAAAATAAGAGTAGGTCCGTCGGAGGGACAGAGCCCTATAAACCAACTTGGCTATGATGTTATGTGAAAAATTTTAAAACATAGATATTTAGGTAATCAAGATCAGACTTATAAGCACCGAAATACCCTCTTCAATATCTAATACGAGATTAAATCACTCAACAGATAAGACCAAAAGAGATGGGGACCACTGTATAGAAAAAGATCTCACTATTTTTATTTAAAAATAAAATCTCTTTAAAAATATAATAATAATTGTGGATTATCTCCAACACGTTTCGCTACAAAAAATATAAAAGTATAATAAAAACTCAGGTAACCAAATCTCCCGTGAAAGCTTTTAGTTTGATAGCTCAGTGAATTTTACACGGTTTACCACATTGCATGATTTAGCATGGACTTCTATGTGTGCGCATTCACTCATTTTCGTCGTTCACTTGACCATGTATATATATATATAAATATATATATGATAAATCGATTTACACGTCGAACATATATAGTGTTTGAATAATCTAATGTCATCAGGTAGTTCAAAACACTTTTTATGAAAATATAAGTATAGTGTCTACTGTACTAATGACTTCAATGTTTTGAGTTTGATAGCCTATTAAATCTAATATATTACGTATTTTAGAAATAATTATGAAAATATAAGTACAATGTCTACTCTACAGATAACTTTAAAATTTTGAGTTTGATGGTCTGTTAAATCCAACACGCATATTAATTTAAACGATAATAAAATAATGTAAAATGTCAATAAGTGCATTAATTATTGTTTAGGTTTGCAGTCAGGCCCGGTCTGAATACCCTTGGTTCAAATCACCAAACCAAATTGAACCTACCTATTTGGTTCGATTCAACTATTTTGATGTTCTTTCAAACTTAACCGAATAGAACAAAGTATATAACATAAATTAAATATATGAAAATATTACGATATTATTAGTAAAAATAACACTTAAATAAGTTCTGGCATAATATTTATTTATCGCCAAAATAAATCTAGATGTATTTATTTATTTCAAATGTGTATTTACTTTTAGTCTCAAACCAAGCAAATAGAATTTAACCTGTTTAGTTAAGTTTGGTTTGGTTTAATTAAAAAACAAATTCAAAATCGGAACAAAATAAACAGTACATGTCATAGGTGCAAACAATTAACCAAATTGGAACCTTTTATATCTTGATAAGATATTTCAATCGGAATAATCAATTTCATATCTATTTTCTCAATTTTAATTAAAAATAGCATATATATATATTTAAAAATTAAGATTACAAGATCACTGCTGTGTGGTGGAGGGGGGAGATGCCACCCACGCCAATTACATCTCTTGAAAAACCTGAAGGTTGCGGTATCGTGGACGACTCTTTTTATATATTACTTGCTACGACACGACTCTTTTAGATGTCAAAAGGGGGAAAAAAAACAACTACTTTGGCATGGCTCTCGCCGCCATTCTCGAACGTCCTTGATCGGAAATAACATCAAAATGCAAAACTAAACTGATGTGATAAAGGGTATCGGAATTCTGCTGCACCGTCGAACGGCGTACCGATACGAAGACCGTTGACCAGAGAAGAAACATCACACGGTGGCTCCAAACACTGCAGAAAGATGGAAATTAAGGCAATATATCCAGCGTCCGAGCTAAAAAGGAAAAAAAAAACAGGAATCTAGATAATAGATCCTCCCGCTGACATAGAAGGGCTTTGGAAAATCAGATGGAAGCTGCTGTTTTTTTTTTCCATCTACAAGCAGTGAGCTCCGCAGCTCCGTATACATGTGATGAACTCCGCATGCAACCTGTCATCCAAAACTAGTAACGTTATAACCGAAGAACAAAGACGTATAAACAGAGGATCCTTTGTGTGGTCACTATAATCGGCGGTAATACATAATCATTTGCGCAAAAACTCTCGTTAGCTAGTGACAGGGACTCCAGCTACATCTTCATATGATCAAAGTGTAGCGACTACAGACGTACATCGACACCAGATCGTATCTTCTTCACCTCCAGCTGCAAATGGTCCAGAAGTAGTAGGTTTTCCCCAACGCCAAGAGCCCTGCCTAGCGTTCTAGGCGGCTTTTGTTCCTTCTTTGACTTGTTTGCTTGATATGCCATGTCCCCATGTCCTTTCTCCTTTGGTCTGTAGTGCTCTGTTGTATGGTTGTTTAAGTACAGGATTCAAGGTGTGCATGTTCATTACGATACAGTTCAGCTCGACTCTGAAAGGAATTTCGCAAAGTTAAACCAGGGATTTCGGGCAAGATCGAACAGTAATTGTTCAGTGCGGCTCGATTTAAGACTCAGATCTTATTAAGCCGTGGAAGAAAATAAATAATATGACTAGGTTGAGATTGTAATCATCTAAAAAGATTATACTTTTCTATATGCCTCTGTAGACTTGCACAATGTCACTCGTCTTGAGACACCATCCATCTGATCTGAACCAATCATTTATTATTAGACTTCAGATATCGTTCAATAAAAAGGGTGTTTTTTAATCAGTCTGCAAAGTTCATCAGGAACAAAATATAAATAGGTATAGGAAGTCAATTTAATTGCTTCTTAGAGAAGCAAAAAATACCCTACCCCCTCAAAAGAAAACGAGAAAAGGAGGGGGGGTAGATTGATTTGCAAACATGAGTCAACCCCATTTGTTCATGTTTCACCAAAAAGTGGTCATAAAAAAATTCCTTCACATGCCATCTCATGTACTCGATCTTTGTGGCAGGTCAGAACCACAGGGAATCCATCTACAACCTTCGGAAGAACGGTACATAAATCGCCTAGATATAGCAACAAATAACAGCTCTTCTATATTATATACCCCATTTGATTTTGACCCAAGTAATTGCTCTAGCTTTTAGCCGCCTGATGATGTAGTAAATCCTGCCATAATCTTCCCAGACATCCGAGGAAAAGAAAAGGCAAATCTGACCAAACATCTTTGCTACATGACAACACACTGAATGTCTTGTATACAAAAAACATCATGCATAACCGCCTGGTTGTTTATGGAGCTGGTGGCACAGAATTTTGTGAGAAAGGCCTTTCTGCGGGATGAACGTGGACAAGCCACCTTTAACCTTAGGTCGTACTACCACCATACAGACACGAGCACAAGACACCCATAATGCACACTTCACATTGTAAAATGTATATGGCAAACCCATTCTTGAGAAAAGAAGATCGGTAGCTGCACTGCGACCAGACATGTCAGATAACTGATTACACCATGCTGCACTCGGCTAGGGCAAAAAAACGAGATCCAGCATCTTAGCAGCCCGTGAAGTCATATACTACAGATGAGACCCATTTACACCTTTAACCACATCAAAGTCAAACCATAGCAACAGATTAGGTATTCTCAAAGAAATGTTGAAGCCATGGGTTATCGGCCGCATCTCTCTCCAGCTTGCACCTCAGCTTATTAACCTCCTGTAATGCCTGCTTTAAGTCCATCTGATCAATAGGCAAATTGCTGAAATCCAGCAAAAATTGACGAGCCCTTGTCGCACCACTAGATATGTCATCTGCGCGCCAGGATCGTTTTCGTTTGGAACCCACCTTCGAGAAAGAAAAGAATACCTCGTTAACAGGAACAAAACGTCAAGAATAGTTCATGAAAGATTAATGTAGGAAAAATTTAGAATTGCCCGTGATTATAACAGATAAGATAAAGAGAAAATGGGAAGAACAAGAAATATCAATGAAAATCAAAGATCACGGAATCAGAATTGGGATCCGGATCGATGGATCCTTACTCAGGTACAATGGACCCATTAGGGCTTCTTCCCACCCGATAGGGTAGGGTAGAGGCTGCGGCAACTGTGCAGATGCAGCAGACACCTTTGGGCCGATTTCGACAACAAATCACTAGATACCAAAAGAGATCCAAAATCGGCTGATTCAACTAGAATTAGTCCTGATCCAGGCATGAATGGGAAAATCGGAATAAGAATCGAAATCAGAATCAGTGGATACCGATACAATGCGAATCAAAATGAATCAGTTCGAATCAGCCAAATTTAAAAAAAAAAGATTCAAAATCAGGATTTTTAAAAATAAAAAATAAAAAATTCTGATTTTGATTCTGATTCCAATTCCGATTCCGATTCCGATTCCAATCTAATTCCAGCCGATTCAGCCCTATTCAGACTTATTCCAATTCCGATTCAATTCAACCGATTCTTGACCACTTCAACCAATTCTACAGGGAATCAATTATGAATCGGTCCTCTAGGTGGAAATCTCAACATATTTAGTAAACCATAGATCTAGGTCTATTTGATTGATCCCAATCGATTGTAGAGGGAGTGCAAACTGTATCGAAACTCCAAGACAAAATCGGATCGGTGGGTGCCGATCCAACCAAGGAATCAGCCGATTCCAATCCAGGTTGATTGATTCAGCAGACATTAATAAAAGTTGCAAAATCAGGCGACTGCCCCAACCTCGACCCGGTCGTGACCCAAGCAACGGGTCCTGCGACCTGACCTACAACGGTCACTTGACCATTGCTTGGGTAGGGGGGCTTTAAAGCCCCTCTTCTTGCCCCTCGAGGGCTTACAAATAGGCCCCCAAAAGACCTTATCCTCCTCACCTCTCCTCACTACTCCCCACTCTCTTCTTGTGCTCTCATTTTTAAGCATTCTTTTCTTCTTTAAGCATTTTATATTAGTTATTTTAATTAGTTTATTAACTATTTAATGAACTAATTTCGTTGTTTAACATATACTTTCATTTTCTAACTTAGTAAGTTCATTAAGTAGTACTTTTGTGTTTAGTTAATATAATATTTTTAAAGTCATAATTACATAGTTATTCACATAATTAAATGCCTTCTCCAAATTACACAACTTAAATTTCTTGTAAGACCTGGAATGATTTCATTTGGGCACATTGTCACTTGATCTCTATCGCGGGAAAAAAGTTCAATATAAATATTGTGATAAAATTATATTTGACAAAATTTATCGGTTAAAATTTCATCTTGCAGGGACGAAAGGTAATGTTACGTCTTGCACGCAGACTCCAACCGAGATAAGGGCCTAATTTCACATGCAACTACAAGCTATAAAACAAACAAAGGAAGTTTCCAAACAAAGACAAGGAGACCGTCCGAAACAAAATATCGGAACCAGAGAGGCGTTATGTACATATTTACAAGACATGACAAGATCATCCGAATAATCCCCAAGACGAAAAGTATAATGATGGTAAATTTCTATTACTCATAAAAATAGTTGATTACCTTCCACAATTATCAATAATTAATATTTTAAAATAGATGACCTTTTTCGTGCGACAGAGGCAAGTTGAAAATCTTTCACTGACAAAGATCTCTATCGATGCACCGACCGAATGATGGGTCAAGGGTCTAGAAGTGGGAGTGGACGAGGAAGTGAAAAAAGATCCGACAATTAACCAGAGGAGGATGAGATCCATGATCTCACTCAAGACAATGACCCGGTAGTGAGTCCTGTGGGTACACTCATCACAAGATTAAGACAGCGTCAAATAACCATCACAACAGTAACGAAGAACCTAAAGCTATGCAAGAAAAAGATTAGATGAGTAACGTCAAGATAGTTTCACCATGACATATCGGCAAATGTTGCTAAGCGATCGTAACATAAAAACATAATCGACACAATTGCCGACATCGGGAGAGGAGTGTTCAGATCAAACCCAAGAGAGATATACAATGCATATCTTCTTATGGAGGTGGAAGATATAAAAAAAATGTCAAGTCATTTAAAAGAATTTGGGAAGGCAAAAGTTGCACCTTAATGACAGATAGATGACCAGGTAAGTTAAAGGTCTTTGCTTGTATGCTTTATCTTATATTTTTTGTTAGTATACTTTTATCGATGTCTTCTTCTTAATATGTATTACTAGGAAGACAATGATCAATTTCGTAGTTTATTGTCAAGCCGGTACCACCTTTTGAAAATCGGTCAATGCATTAGAATAGGTAAAAGATGTCGAGTACCTTTACGATTTGATAGATGAAAATTTTCAAGAGATAGGAGAAAACTGAGTTGTCCAAGTAATAATACACAATACAACTGCATATAAATCAGTCGGACAAATGCTAATGATGAAGAGATATCACTTGTATTGGATACTATGTTCCGCCCACTCTTTAGACTTGATGTTTGAGGGTATATACAAGGATCATCAAATAGATAGAGTAATTAAACTAACTCAGTTTATTTCCTCATTCATTACAACCATAACTACATTCTAAACCTAATAAAAGAACATATCAAGGGCCGAGAGCTCCTACAACTAGGTGCTACCAGGTTCACCTCTTATTACATTTTTTTACAAAGTTTGGTAAGTCAAAGGAGACCTCTAAGTCACATGGTAATCTCACCAAATGACAACTCTTCACATAAAAAATGGAAAAAAGTAGAGGGGACAAATAAAGAGTGGAAACTTTTGAAAAGATGCTTAGGATGGTTGATGGAGATAGAAAGATAGACACGAGCTACTTATACGATGTAATTGATCGGGTGAAGAAAGAGATCTCTATGATAGTGTCTAGCTTCACTAAGTGGTTGAACATGATTGAACCACCGGTGAGAACATACCTTACATCAACTCATACATGCAGTAAGTATATTTTCTTAATCATTTACTTAAGTAATGAATATTTCATATACCATCAAGTTATTTACTAACATCTAAACATTGTCAAGTTACCTTTTCAACCCACGATATTGCTACAGTAAACATTTCAAGACAACAAACAAAATACTGGATGACAACGAGTGTCATCCGACGGATCCTCGAAGATGATGACTGATCTACTAACTCGTACGATAAGATGTACAATTACAAAATGCAGATATTTCACTCCAAAACAAGCAAAGGAGAGCACGTTGTGATACTCATAAGTCTGGGTAGATATCATTAGATGTATTAATTTAAAATCAAATTGATTTGTAAAAGTTAATTATCTTTTAACACATTCATTTTATGTAACCGATTGGTGGATGACCATGGCAAGGCACCAGCTATGAAGACTTGGCGGATGTGGCCATACGAGTCAAAAACCAAACAACTTCGGCTTCGACTGTGAGACGAATTGGTCAACATCTAACTTAATTCATACAAAGCAAAGAAACAGGTTGACATTGCAAAGACCTCCACGTCTCACTTATTATCACCACAAATATGAGACTAAAGTTAAAGAATTTGAAAAAATTGAAGCATAACCAGAAGAAAGAATAAAAATAGATATTAGAAACTTTGGAATGACAGACCATAGAACCAACAATTTAAGAAAATGACATCGACTTAAACCAAATATTCTACGAGAAGAATTCATTGGAAGCTTGGGTACAAGACCGAGAAGGGAAGGGTGAACTAGAATTCAATCCGAAAGACTGACAGTGGGTTGAAAAAGTGCTTGATGATGTCCCTCTCGCCAAAAAATTCCAGATTCCTCCCTCCATGGCAAAGTGACAGAGAATCGAAGAAGGATTTAGCCAAGGTACGCAAAATAAAAAAATAAACAAGATTTTACTGATCCCCTTGATATTGCATATGCAGATATAATTAACGACGAGTGATATGCTAGAGTCGAACATCCGGGTATAATACAGACTTCAAACGATTCTTCTTTGAAAAACAACAACGATAATGAAGCGGGACATGAGAGAGGAAGCACTATTTCGGGCAAGCAGATGTCCACAGATGTGGGGAGAGCTCTTACAACGACTAAAGCCCTCACCGAAGATGAACAGTACACCCATGCAACCCAAGACACGGACCATGGTGCGAGGTCGCAAGGTGATGGAGGTCAACACACCCAACGTGGTGGAGGACAATACTACGATGTCTTAAACTATGACTTTGATTCATCTCAAGACTCTTTATTCTTAACATGTGACCAAGAATATTATGGAACAAATTATGGGTCTTCATCATACACTTCAATTCAATCCACATATGGCTATGACAACTATGATGATTCTTGGAAGGGATCTAATGTTAGGAAAATTGTGAAAGAAAATGACAACTGACGAGTACAATTGTCATGTATATTTATATAATGCTATGTACTTGACTCGAATGACATAGGAAGAATACATAAGTTCTATGAAAAATATAGATCATATAAGATTGGAAGAAAAATCACATTAACTTTTCAGACCAAGTCACCTATATTTTTAATTTTTTCTAATTTTTTGTCATTTTTTGGATTAAAAAAATTTAATAATAAACAAATATAGTCCGACCAGGTTGCAACCCAGAATTTTTTGTCATTTTTACATTTTTAAATTTTAAATAATAATAATAATAATAAAATAGAGTCCGATTGGGTCGCAACCAAGGTCACAACCCGATCAGTCCTACGCCAGACCGACCTGGTCGCAACTCTCGACCCACTTTACCTTGATAAAAGTTATAGTTGCACATTCTTGATGCCCAATATAACAGTTGGATATTCAAACACAAGAAAAGGTTCCACTACTTTGGGATCACTATATACTGGTTGCCACATTGATGTGAAACAATTCTAAAAAATCCTCAAGTGCATCGACTTGACTGTCAAATGGACCACAAACATGGTGATTTCGCAGGGACTAGGCATGATGTATACAACCTGATGCATAATCACACAAATCCCATTTCTCTGTTTTAAGCAAATACTAAAGCTGACGGCTTCCACAAAATTGGAACAACATTGGAGCTTAAAGAGAGAGCAAGTCAGCAAGCTTTGAAGATGATCCCTCAAATGATCAATTGTACAAGGTAAAAATAGAAGTATATTACATATAGATGCCGCGACCGCTGCAGCATCTCTCAAAAAATATTACATATAAATGCCAGAAAAGTTAAATAATCCTTCATTTCCAAGCAAAGTTGGGAGACATTTGGCACCCAAGACCAAGATCACTGTCAGTGGAGGCCCATCCAAGCCACTATGAACTAAATTGTAGCGGCATACTAAATGAACGGCTAAATGCCTTCCATTGTTTTTGAGAACTGAGGTGAGGAGGGAAGACCATGGAAGGCCAGGTCGGGTTGACCGCCTGACTGGGACCCCGGGGCACCCGATCCAGATGACCCACTTGTCCAGGTCGTGCAGAGTCACTCAACCTGGCGACCAGGTTGCAACCCAGGGCGACTTGGGCAGCCAGGATGCCCAGGGGCTCTCAGAGTGCCCCAAGGTCCCTTGGGTTCCCATTCCCCCTTAACACATTTCTCTCTCTTAAATGCTCTCTCTCTATCTAGCATTCACGGCCAGAAATCTCTCACTATCCATCCAAGGAGAAATTTGTAAAAGATCTACAAAGACGGTAGAAAAATAAAAATTTCATTCCAAGCAGAAAACTGTCATGCAAATGCCATAGAATTTTTATTTTACTATAACGCTTTGTAGATTTTATATATCCAATGGAATTGTTCTCTTCAATGAAAATCACTTCTCCAAATTTTATATAAAAATTTGTATTCCAATACTATTTTCACCAAAGATTCATATTTTCGGGTACCGAACACAAATTTATACATAAAATTTGCATAAGATATCCTAACAAACACAAAGTCAATGAGACAAAAGTTGTCCTCAAAAGGTAAGATTTGAAACAAAAAATAACTATATTTATAATTCAGTATTTTAAAAAAAAATTGTTTTTCATTGATTCTTTATTTTTTTTCAAATTTACTCGGATCCAAATCAGTCTGATTGGACCTGGTTTGGAACCAGGTTGACTCCATGATTTGCATAATCAGCCAATCCGAATCGAGATCGGCCGATTCTTAAATTGGATCGGACCCTATCGATCTGATTCGCACCCAAACTATCAATCCGGCCAGAACTCCAGGCAAGATCGGTCAAAATCGCCGACCGATCCGGTTGGATCGATTTGGTAATCAATCAATCTCGACATATTTTTGGAACCCGAAAATGTCCAAAATCAGATCGATTATGAATCCAATTCCGGACCGTTTACCAATCCGATTCCCCCTTCCCATCCCCCATTCTCACCTTCCCCCGTCCCTTCAATGTCTAAGACTCCCCCCTCCAATCCACCACAAGGAGCGGTGATCCAACACAAGGAGGCACCGACACCCCCCCTAAACAGGTAAATTTGGGGGGAGGGGCCTCCGATCCCTGCTTCCCCCTCCCCTTCTAACTACTCTCCAGCAGCAGGCATCCCTTCGGGGGTGCCTCTGATCGGCCAGACAACCAAGGGGTGGCTGTTGTCAACACCCATTCAGGGATGTTAATTCACTCACAAACGGGTGTTGATCACCCCCTCGGGAGTGATAATCAGGGGTGACAGTAGGGTCACCGTGACCCTCAGACCCCCTCTTGAAGAGGTGCTCATGCCTTCACACCCCTTCGGGAGTGATAAACAGTCACCCCAGAAAGGATGACATGCACAAGTCACCCCTTGCAGTCACCACCGAAGGGGTGACTGTAATGAACCATCTCTAGCTATAATGAATCACCCCTTTGGAAGTGAATTTCTAATTTTCTAACCCCCAAAAAGGGTGATGATGTTGTTTAAAATTTTTAATGTACTTGTGTATGTAAATAACATGTCGGACGAGGAGCAAGGTGCCGCTGCATATTGCGACATTGGATGGCAACATGGCCATTTACTGGATGTTCAGAAAAAAAGAGAGATAAAAATGGTGTCAGAAAGACATGAATAGAGATGTATATCGCCTCATGCAACATATATCCGGTATGGGTGGTAATGTCAAGAAATGTGATGAAGTCCCGACTGAGCTTAGGGAAGAGATGAGAGCATATTTAATTGAATGAGCATCACAAAGGGAGGTGAGAATTGGGCAGAGACAAGAACTTCATGATGAGTTGTTAGGTCGGAGAGACACCGATCTTATGTCGGGAAATGGTAAGAAGGGAAAAGGACAAACACATATCCAAGTTGATTCATCATCTTCAGAAGATGAAGAGGAGGCTCAGGTGAGGAGAGCCATGGATGTTAATAAGGCTTAACCCTGTGAAGATAAAGAAAGAAAAAAAGGGGCAGGAGGTTCGGGTGCCTTTGTTAGATGTTCTGATGTGGGACAGGGTACACAACGCCCTGTTCAAGAACCCGAATTCCGTCGGACACATTCAATTTGATTGACGGCTGACATTGCCATGTATAAGGAGAATGACAAAGACCAAAGGGGGATAAAACAAACATGCTGGGTGTTTTTGAGATTTGTGTCAAGAAAGATGTCTTCTTTTTGTTTTGATTGATGTAGGTGTCTCGACACATGCAGTGACCAATCCTTATTTCCAAACAATGATAGATGTCATTGGTGAAGCTGAGTCAGAGTTGAAAGCTCATAAGTCTAAGAATATTTATGAGACTAGTTTGGACAAAGAGGTTGATGAGTTGACCACTTGGATAGATAGATTCAAATCTATTTGGAAAGAGAGGAGGTGCAATGTAATGTGCGATTGATGGACTAGAATCATAAGGTCACTTATTAATTTCCTTGTGTATTGTTCTGAATGTACCATATTCTTGAAATCTGCTGACACATCAGGTCAAGCCATAAATGTAGATTACCTATTTGGTTTGACGAACAGTGTGGTGGATGACATACGAGAAGACAATATTATGTAATTTGTGACTAACAATGAGACATCATATAAGACAGTAGGAAAAAAAGCGCAGGAAGGCTAAACTACACTTATTTTATGTGTCCTATATGGTACATTCTGTTGATTTGATGTTGGAGAACATTGAGAAAGATATAAGTGTCAAGTCCTTGGTCAGTCAAAGATAACTTATCATGTCATTCATTTATAGGCATCTCATACTATTGCATATCATGAGACAACATAATGATGGTCATGAACTCATCAGACCGGGTTCCACCAAATTTGCCACACATTTCATTGCGTTGGAGAGCCTTTATAGATATAAGGCTAATTTGAAGAGGTTCATACTATCCACTGTATATCAAGAGTATATGGATACTTACAAAAGCTCGATGGATCAATATGATATATTGTTGAAGATGGAGTAACTAATTGAAGATAACAAGTGGAGGGAAAAGGTATAGTATTACCTGTCTATCATCGAACCCCTAGTACAAGTGCTTAGGTTGGCAGACTCAAATGATACAAATCAAGTAGGGTACCTGTACAATGCTATGGACAAAGCCAAAATGAAGATTAAAAACAAGCATCCTAAAGATTATAAAAAGTGGAGGAAGGTGATAGACAACAACTGAGACAAAACACTTCACCATGATATTCATGTTGCAGTTATAATTTAATTTGTTGTGTTTTGTTTTATTGTCATACTAATATGTTAATGCCTTGAATATTGGATTGTGTTACAATTTTACGAAATATTTTTTGAACCCAAGGATACAATATAGTGGGTAAATTTGCAACAATGGTGAGATACTATCAAGCACACTATCAGTCATCAAACGTGATGCGGGACGGGACCGGGGGTCCCATGGATACCAGATATAATCCAGAAATATAGTCCACCCAACAGATAAATGCCAAACAGATAATAAACAGCTGACCAGGAACCAGCAGTCCGTTCAGGACTCAAAGATATGAACCAGCAGGTACAGACCAGATATGAACAGATTTCCAACAATACAGCAGGCCAGCAGATTAAACCGAACAGAATATGCAAATTTTCATCATGACAGTATCAACCAGAACAGGGAGGTTATATCAACAGCACAGTCCTCTTAAAATGATAATCATAACAACAATCAGGACAGCAGTTGAAAAGAGGGACGTGGCTCAGATTATGATCATCACAGCCATAATTTGAATCAGTGAAACCAGTATTTCAACAAGTGTAATTCAGGAGTCCTCCCAATGAATAGAACCGGCAACTAATTAAAGCTACCAGGGAACTATTTACCTGGTTCCATCATCATTTTCCATATTCATAAATGTAGGCAAGTTCTGAGAGAATGCCATTTACTGTAGGCTCCAATCAATCAACGTATGGGTAGAAAATCAGTCCCATGTTCAGACGGAAATCAAAATATATTCACAGAAACAACCACAGCTAGAATCAAGCTGACTGGAGAGGACCAGTCCAGAATACCGAAAATCCAAACAGGTTTAAAACAGTAACAACCAGCTCATAAGATATATCTGTCCATCTCAAGTAGTATCAATAGAAGCATCAACTTGATAATTGGAGCCATTTCAATCTTGTCGGAATAACCAAGATGGGAGATATGCCAGCAGTAGCTTGCTAACCAGAGCCATTCAATTTGTCGGAAGAACCAACATAGAAAGCAGACCCGTAGGGACTTCAGAGAGTCAAATCGAATCCATAACCAATGCCATGACAGCTCATAGGGAGGACAATAATATGGGAAGGGTCGGATATCACCTGCGCCTTGGGAGGTAAGGCATTCCGCAAACCTTCATGGAGTGGGAGGGACCGTTCCAACTAGAAGAACCCGCAATGGCATCCACAGTGCTCGGAGGAGCAGCACTGACCTTACGGAACAGGGACCATCTCCGGGAGGACCAAGATTGATCACCGATAACAGCAACAGAGGGGCGCGGAGCTAATGGAGCAATGACCATCTCCGGGAGGACCATGAACAATCATTGATAGCAGCAACAGAGGAGGACGGAACGGTAGAAGATCCAGCAGCACAACCGGGACGGGAGGAGGAACCGATCGAGTGAAGAAAATATCTCCACAGGAGCTCGTCGGATCAACCTCCGGAAGAAAAGGATCAAGCTGATCCGAGGGAGGTGACGACCGTAGGAAGCTCAATCGCCGACCGGACTGAAGAAGCTCCGCTAGAGGAGGACGAGGGGAAGAGTTTAGTCTTCAGTCGCCCGTCGAGATCACCGCAGGAGGAGACGGATCGAAGAGGAGGAAACCACCCGCTAGGGTTACGCCATCGCGAGGGGAGGGAGGAGCACCGAACCGATGTCGGGGAGAGAGAAGACCCGTCGCCGGGGTTTAAGTGACAAGGGGGGAGGGCAAAACAATAAACCGCACCATGTATTCAAAATGTATTCATCATCATCTCTTTACAAAGGGGCCCGGTCCTATTTATAGGGCCGAACAACATATCTCCAATTAAAATGTAAAGAAATTCATTTTAAAGCTAGAAATTTGAAACAAATGACTCTAAAATGCCTAAAATAATGGAAAAAGACTAGACATCTTAGGAAAAAATTCTAAAACTTAGAAAATTATTCAAATGGACCTAAAATCAATCTAAAAATCAAAATTTACATGAAACTGAATTCTAATAATCGGTTCTTGCATCCCGACTCAATTTTTAACATAAATCGGTTCTTGTCCCTCGATTTGATTCCCATCAAAACGTCTCTGTAGGACTTCAGAAGAAAGAACATTCGTTGAGGTTGAAGTGAGTACTCCTTATTTAGTAAACATTGAACTTTAACGTAAGCAATGGACTTAACAATCTTTCTTTTTGTCTTTCAAATGACTTCATACATACATAAGATTGGAGTCTATGGAGGTAAACATAGTAAACATTGTTCTAAAACATAGTAAACATTGTTCTAAGAATATTATACACATGCTAATTCGTACATTACTTCTTTTTTTGTAGCTGCGTGGTGGATTCAAAGTGACAAATAGGACTACATGGAATCCGTTAGTATCAGTTGCAATTCGGGTGCTAAGTTAGAGCACCAATTCATCTCAATGTGAGATGAATTGAAGCACCTTTCAACCTCATACACACGAAAAGAAGAAATAGGCTAAAGAGTACAACATTGGAGAAACTAGTCTACGACCATTATAATATAGGACCAATGATAAAAAATATCAAAGATAGATAAAAGACATCACAGGAAAGATTTGCACAATTTACATGTGGATATACCAAGAGAGAGTTCAATAAGCTCAAGTCACTCAGAACTTGTCACAAGCGGATATGGACTTGAAGTGACTATTTCAATAAGAACATCTACTTGCAGCATGGATGGAAGACAAGAACGCTGAAAGAAAGCCAGAGTTCGACATGAATGACAGAACATGGGCCAAATGTGAGCTTGACAATGTCCTTGGTGAGGACAAACAAATGAAGAAATGAGAAGAAACTCAAGTTCCATGCACAACTCTAATTCCTTACCCACCTCGGACTATAACTTCTCCAGAGCGACTTCCAACTCCTGCCACAATTCCAAGTGGAGTTGCAAGTGCAGGATCATCTATCACCACTAAAAAGAATCATGACTTATTCAAGACTTTAAAGAAAGTTTGCATGACAACACAACAAAATAGTGAAGGACAAGAAAATTTGAAGAGAAAGAAGATAAGTATCAAATGCCGACATCATCTCCTTGAATATGACACCACTCAGTCACCTTCATCAGATGAAAAATGAGAGAATTTATTCCACCCACACAACAACAACACACAGGGGGTGGAGGTGGAGGCTTAAGTGAAGGTGGCTCTACTACTAATGCACACACGAGTGGAGTAGATCCAGATGATTTGAGTGAGAGAAGGCATTCATGTTCAAGTAGAAGGGGCAGCAAACGTTAGACGAAAATGAATGTGGTCGAAGAACTTTGAATCTTCCTATCCAGCTCCTGCTGAATATCATTTTAGTCAAATGGCCTAGTCGTTATTTTTCTAGCGGTATGAGCCAATTATGACTGATCAGAGTCAGTGGAGAATCCAACAAAATGAGGACGAGCAAGATAGAGATCCAGGGTAATTTCATAGTTGGTGGTGATTACATCATTCATCATTGTAAGACATCTTTGTATGATTTGTACTTTTTCCTTTATTTAGTAGAATTTGAAATGAATATTAATGTTACTTTGTACTGTATGATTGTATCCACTTATGTTAAAATATCTCGTAAACTTAAAGTTGTGTGAAAATGTGAAAGGTATATTGTGTTCTTATTTTTAACAATTTTCCTCATTTTTTAAAATTTTTTATATTTTTTCTCAATTTTTATTTTATTTTTTTAAAGAAGAAAAAAATTGATCCAAACCGATTATGGATCGGTCTCCCTTCTGGAGGATCGGTTGGGCCCCTCCGATCCCGATCCTGATCCTGCGATCCTTGGTCGACCCAAGTTGGTTTGGGTCGAGACAACCCAATTCCAACCCTAGTCCGATTTACCTTACAAAAGACAACTAATAATGTACGCTCAATAACCTTCTAAATTACCTGATTTAATAAGATGTTTGGGTTGCTCTTTTAATATTGATACAATCTTATATTTAAAATCAAGATCATCTTTTGTCTCAGTTTTAATTTTAAAAATACGGAAACATAACTCTTGTGGTTTGACTTTGACAAAAGTGTCACAACTTGAAAAATTATAGAGCAATGTTTGGCAATAGTTTTAAAATTGATTTTCCGAGAATGTCAGCCATCAAGCGATAGAGGAGGATGCCCCGGTCTTTCCTGTGCGATAGAGAAGGAAGGAAAAGCTTCAGGAGTACGTTGTAAGAGGTTGGCTCCAAGGTTAGCCGGGCAACCGACCTCATGAGAGATAGAGAGAGAGGGGCAACACGATCTATCTCATGCAAGAGCAAGAGAGAGAGAGAGGGAGCCAGGGGTGGTCAGCTGCCGCGATCGAGAGCAAGAGAGGGAAAGAGGGAGGTTGGGAGGGCTGGCAGCATGTGCCTGTCTCACACAAGAGAGAGAGAGGAAGGGAGCTGTCGGTCATCCACCACACACGAGCCAGAGGAAGAGAGGCTGGGAGAGGTGACTGCATGAGGGAAAGGAAGGGAGGGAAGGGCCAGTTGTCCAAAGTGCATGAGAGTGAGAGGGAGAGAGGTTGCTCAGCCGCTGCGGGCGAGACCGAGGGAGAGAGAGGCAAGGAAGGAATGACAGATGTCATGCAAGGTCGCAGGAGAGAGAGAGTGTCCGTGTCTCTCGTAAACAAGGTAGGTCTTCTTTCTTTTTCAAGAGTTACTAGTGCACGTCTTGCCACTCTTAAAAAAGAGGGAGGACTTGAAAATTGCAACCAAACCCAAGATCTCTTTCATTTTTTAAATTTAGGTTAAAAAGAGGGGAAGAAAACGTAACCAAACACCCTGAAGGCTGTCAATTAGCATATCGTTTATCAAACTTGTTATGGCTTTAAATGCATTCTGCTTTATTGTCACTCCTTACTATAACTGCACTGAACTTAAAATTTTTGTTATTGGGTTCCATAAAAATAGATTTTACAACAGAAGCCCAAAAATTCATCACTCTACGGTTTGACTTGAATGATACAATATTTATAATAGGATGTCAGAACCTGTGCTTAAATGTAATCATGCACCCAGTTTGTGGCACATGTTATTGAGCCAACAAGTACGCGCATGGAGGTGGCATTAGAACAATCACATAACAGATTTAACAAATTTATACATGAGAATAGAAGCATTTTCCATTCATCAGCAGATATTTTAAATTAGATGGCCCAATAACTTCAACAAATTAAATAAATGAACTGCTTGTAAAGCTATTGGTAATATGACTTTCAGAACCTGAGAAAAGAAAGTAATGTTACCAACTCACCACAATCATGATACGGTTAACTCTTACCTCTTCAATCCCAGAATCTGAAGCATCACCCTGAGAAAAATTCTCTAATTCTTCAGCTTTTGCCTTTGCTAAAGCTATAACACACTGAGGAAAGTTGGCAAGCTCTGCCACATGAATGCCAAAGCTTTGATCACAAGCTCCATGTTCAACCTGTGCCAAAAAAATGGTGTTAAGAATTGAACGTTCATTGAGATAATATGCAAGCAGCATTTTCAAAAATAATTTGAACGTAACTCCAACAAAATGTTGCAACTTTCGACGTAAATCTGAAAAGGATGTTAATAAAATACAAAATCAATGATGAGACAATATTCATAACATGACAGAGTATTTACAATACCAACGATCAGCCAATACTTTTCATAGAGCAATTAAAAATTATTTATATTTTATGTTTTGTATCAATTGAGAATAATATCACTTCTACCGTTGCTGTCAAGGTGGGCACAGTCTAATACAGACCAGAATCTAATAGTCTGAGATCCAAAGAAGCTGAGGCAACTGGAATCGACTAAAGGAACAGCCTAACAAAGATTCAGTGGCTATCATGACTGATTAAAATCTGCAGAAACAAACTTGGCATATTGTTTCATAATTGTGCACAAACTGAACTGATTTGACATATAAATGATCCTTGCATTGTACTTTGCTGAAATAATCATTTACTCCTTAAACATGTAGAGGCAAGATTAAAAAATATGCACATTAAAAGATGATAATTATACAAGAGACTAGTTCCAAATTATGCCATGCAGCAATGACATGTTAGCTTTCATAGTCGCATACAGTAATAATCAGAAAAGAAAGAAAAATAAAATACTGACAAAAAATTCTCAATAGAAGCACTGACCTTATAAAGCATGGTCAGTTTGTGATTTGACGGATCAATATGTGCTCCCACATGGTAATTTGCCACACCATAGGTTGGTTTAGTGTGAGGTACATCATCAGCATCTCCATGAGCTAATTCAGTGAGTTCATGAAAATGAGTAGCAAATAGTGTCGGTGCTCCGATCACCTCCACTATGTGCTCACAAATAGCCCAAGCTAAACCTAAGAATTAAAGAAGAGAAAAATTTTGATTAGACTAGAATCAAAAGTCAAAGAGAAACGAGAATTTGTCTGAAACTACACACAGAAGTAATCAGTTAAAAGCAAATGTCATCTTCCAATGAAGTAAAATTAGATGTATTATTATGTGATTCTGAATGACTTTTTTTTTTCAAAATTTAAACTATGGAAGTAAATTCATCAGCATGAACAAAAACAGAAGTGAGTTGTTGCTTGCTAACATACGAGTAATTGGATTTTGAAGATCAATAAATTAATTTATATTTCATATCACATTACAAATGACATCGTATAAACATTGAAATGAAATCTACAGAGATCTAAACCTACAGTATTCATATGACAAGACTTCTCCTGATATGTTTGATAACATTTGAGTTATGTTAAAAAAAATTGTAAGAATACTACACATTTACTATACTACATGTCTTTTTTACAGCTAAGTGGTGGATCTAAGTAAACAATAGAAGTGGATGAAATCCATTTGTCGCTATTACAATATGAGTATTGAGTCAAAGTACTAGTTCATCACAGTGTGGGAGAAACTAGAACACTTTCAACATGATATACGCAAAAAAGAAACAAATTGAAAAGTGAGAGATTAGACAAACTAGTGTTTTGTCATTATAATATGTAGATAAGAATAAGATCATCAAGAACACGTAAAAAACCTTAAAAGAAAGATTTGCAATATTTACAGGTAGTTATTATGAACAAAGACATATTACGGGTAATCAGGGATTATCACAGGGAGATGTTGACTTAAAATATATCTTCCAAGAAGAACATTCACTTTCAACATAGATGGAGGATAAGGATGCCAAATCAACTCCAAAGTTTGACCCTAATGATCGAGTATGAGCCGAATAAAAGCTTGACAACGTAGTGAGTGAGGATGAAGATGAACAAATGTAATAACAATGAGATATTCAAGTTCCTCGTACAACTTTAGTCTAGCGAGGATCCACTTCACACCACAACTCTAGAGCTAACATCAGCCACATCTCCAAATCCTTCTGATGTCAAAACGAGTACAAAAATGAAAGAAAGATTTAAAGGATTCAAATCGCTAAAGAAGGTATACAAACAAAGTATTAGACAAGGAAGAAGCAGACAAAAGAAAAAAACTAGTCATGGTTCGCCGGGTCGCGACCCGGGCCGATTCAGCCGGCTGGGTCGCGGGGGTCACGCGACCCAGCCCATATGACCGTTGACAACAGTCACGTGACCGTTGCCAACGGATTGGGGGGGCTCCCATACTCCCACCTCTCACTCTCAAGCTCCCATTGCTCTCAAATTTTGCTCTCATTTTCTTTTTCATTTACTTAATTATTTTATTAAGTACTTCATTAGTTCATTTAGTATATTTATTTAATACTTGTTTCATTGATTAGTTAGTTAAGTAGTTTCTTCTTTTTAATACTTACTTATTTAGATAGTTAGTTAGCTAGAAGATTAGTTAGATATTTAGTTTAGTAGTTACTTAAGTACATAATTAGTTAGTCATTTATTTTACATAATTAAAAATTTACTTAAATTAGTAGTCACTTATTAATGGCATTAGCTTTTTTAAATAGTTAATTACTTACTTAAGTAATTATTTAGTAAAAAAATGTTTACTCCAAGCCAAACAACCCAAACTGCCGGTGCGACCCGAAGTGATCCAACTTGGTTATATTGCAACTTGATCTCCATGACGGAGAGAAAAGTGCAATGTAAATATTGCAACAAAGTAATATTCTGTGGTATTTATCGTTTAAAATTTCATCTTGTAGGTATGAAGGGAAACGTTCTTCCTTGCACACGGATTTTGCGGGAGGTCAGAGCTCAATTTCGTAGGCACCTACAAGCGATGGAGCAAACGAAGGGAACTAGCAAACGGCATAAGGAGACCGTCTGAAAAGAATTGCTACAACCGGGGAGACGTTCCGTACACATTTACGGGACCGGACAAAAGAGATCAGATATTTTTAGAGACAAAGAGTACAAAAATATGTTTGTTTTACTCATAAACGTAGTTCATTCTTCTATTTTAAAAGATAATTAAGTAGTTGAATATTTCTTAAATAGATGACTTCTTACGGGGAATGGAAGCAAGTCGAAGATCATTCGCCGACGAAGAGTTGCATAGACGCACCGGCCGAATGATGGGTCAAACGTCTGAAAGTGGGAGTGGTCAAGGAAGTGGAAGAAGATCCAACAACCAACCGCATGATGAGGTTCATGATCTCACCCAAGACAACGACCCGGCAGTAGGTCATGTGGATCCCGTAATCACCAGATCACGACAACGTCAAACGACAATCACAATGGCGATAAAGAACCTAAAATTATGTAAGGAGAAGATTGGCCGGGCAATGTCAAGGTGATTCTTTCACCACAGCATTCCGGCAAATGCCGCGAGGGGACCATAATACAAGAACATGATCGACACGATCACAGACATCGGAAGGGAGCGTCTGGTCCAAACCCAAAAGAGATATACAATGTATATCTTTCTATGGAGATGCAAGAAATAAAATAGTACGTAGCATCATTTGAACGAATATGGGAGGAACGAAGTTGCACATTAATGACCGACGGATAGACCGGTAAGAAATTTTCTTATACTCATTTATGTTAAATGTATAAACATTCTTTTTAATATAACTTAGTTAATATCTTATACTTAACAGGTATAACTAAAAAGACAATGATCAATTTCCTAATGTACAGTCAAGCCGACACGGTCTTTTGAAAGTCGGTCAACGCATCAGGATAGGTAAAGAATGTGGAGTATTTTTACCGATTGATAGATGGAGTGATAGAAGAAATAGAAGAGAGCTGGGTAGTTCAAGTAGTCACAGACAATGCGGCCACATACAAAACGGCCAGACAGATGCTTATGGTCAAAAGACTAAAGTTGTATTGGACACCTTGTTAACGCTCCTTAGACTTGATGTTGGAGGATATATGCAAGGATCCTCAAATAGACAGGGTAGTTAAGCTAGTCCAGTTTATTTCTTCTTTTATTTACAACCACAACTTTGTCCTTACACCTATGGGGGAACACACCAAGGGGCGAGAATTGTTACAGCCCGGTGCAACCCGGTTCGCCTCCCACTATATTTCGTTAGAAAGTTTGTTGAGTCAAATGAGAGCTAAGTCTAACTCAGATGGTCATTTCACCGAGTTAGGGTAGTTAGATAGCTAGATGTAACCAATCGGATAAGAGAAAGGGGAAAAAAGTATAGGAGATAATAAATAGTGAAGATTTTTAGAAAGTTGTAAAGAACACGTTAAACATCGTCCAACCCATAGTGAAGGTACTAAGGATAGTTGACGAAGATAGAAAAGCAGACATGGGTATTTATACGATGCGGTTGAGAAAGCGAAGGAATAAATCTCTAAGATAGTGTCCGACTTCACCAAGTGGTGGGATATCATAAATCGCCGCTGGAAACGTACGTTACATCAACCCATACATGCAGTAGGTATATTTTCTTAAACATTTACTAATCTTTTTTTTAATGTCAGATATATATAAGTTGTTTACTAATGTTATTTGTTTCATAGGTTACTTTTTAACCCAATGTATTGTTATAGTTCACAATTCAAGGCAACGAACGAGCTATTAGATGACGTGAAGAGTGTCATCCGACAGTTGCTCGGTGACGACGACCGAGTTATTATCGCATGCAACAAGATGTACGATTACAGAATGTGGACATTTCACTTTAGAACGAGCAAAGTTGAATGAACTGTGATGCTACTAAGTCCGAGTACGTAGCACTGTTTTTCATCACTTAATTATTCAAAGTTTACTTAGATAATAATGTAAGATATTCAATTTATGCAACTGATTGGTGGATGGACCATGGTAAAGTACCAGGGTACGAGGACTTGGCGAACATAGCCATCAGGGTCCTAAGCCAAACCACTTCGGCTTCGAGCTGCAAGAGGAATTGGTCTACATTCAGCTTGATTCACACGAAACAAAGAAATAAGTTGACATCAAGGAGACTTGAAGACCTCGTGTATTGTCACTACAATATGAGGTTAAAGTTGAATTTAAAGAGAATGAAGCAGAACCAGATGGAACAAAAGAGTTGGATATCACAAACAGCGGGACGTTCGGTCGAGGAGCTGCAAATTGAAGAGGAGGACATCGATTTGGATCAAATATTCTACGAGAAGAACTCCTTAGAAGTTTGGGTCAACGACCGAGAAGGGTTGGGAGAACCTGAGTTCAACCCAGAAGACCGACAATGGACTGAAGGAGTGCTCGATGATGTCCTTTTGGCCGAAGAATTCCAGATCCCTCCCTCCCTAGCAAAGCGACAGAGGACTGGAGAAGGAACTAATCGAGGTACACAAAGTAGGAGAAAAGGTAAACAAGTTATGATTGATCCTTTTGATATTGCAGATGCTGATACGGTCGAAGACGATCGAGAAGATACGCCAGAGCCGAACATCCGAGTGACTTCCGAGGATTCGTCGTCAAAGAGTAGCAGCGATGATGGTGCTGGATACGGGGGCGCGAGCATTTTACAAGTACAAAAGACCCCAGATCCTCCCATATCTTCTACAACGTCACTACGTTTTATCGACGAGGAGCAATATACCCATGCGACCAAAGACACCGATCATGGTACAAGGCCGCAAGGTAGAGGTCACCGTAGCCATGGAGCTGGAGTAGAATACCACGATGCCTCCACCTATGCATATAATTTATCTCAAGGCTCTTAATTCCCTATATACGATATTGTGGAATGAATTATGTGGAGTTATCAGATACTTCGATCCAATCGACCTATAATTATGGTGACTCATTTGGATCAAGTCTTAGAATAGTTTCCCGAGGGACTGACGAATCTGATCGTCATGTATACATGTATCAAGATGTGTACTCAACCCAAATGACATGTGCAGAGCATATCAACTACCTACAAAATGTAGAACATGTCACATTGAAATAAAGTTGATGTATTATTTGTTTAAATCATGTCATTTATTTTTCTCCAATTTTTCTATATTTTTTTTGAATTTTTAAAAAAAAATGAAAAAATGGGATCACGACCCGAGGCGCAACTGGGTCGGCCTAGGCGTCTCACGACCCGTGACCCTTCCTTCCTTGAAACTAGTTGTCAGGCAAAGATATGAATCCTACAGACAACACCAAGACACTCTCCCCAAATGATGATGATGATTATGAAGAGTTCATTCCACATACACAACAACAAAATCAAGGTGCTTTAGGTCACAATGGAGGTGAAAGAGGATAAGGAGAAGATAGTTCAAGATCCAACAGTGTACATACAAGTGGAATACCTAATGCTTTGGGTAAACAACAACATTCAGGTAGAAAAAGTGTTCGTCCAAATTAGGTGACTTTTTTTTACGAGTATGCAACGACAAATTATCCAGAACCTATTTCAGACTTTTTATGTCATCCATCCTTACCTCTAGCTTCAACATCAGACAGTGTGTATGATTTTAGTCAGATGACCAAATCATTGTTTTCATATGAATATGGGTCAATTATGACTGACCAATCTCAATAGAACATTCAAAAGAATCAAAAAAATGAAGACTATAAAGGCCACTCATCTTAATATTAATGTTATTTTATAACCATTTATCTTAATATGACTCATAGAGAGTGATAGTCATATGAAAGTGTGTTAGATGCTATTTTTAATTTTTTTTTCTAGGAGCTCTAATATTTTTTAAAATTTATCATCATTTTTAAATTTTTATAAAAATAAAAATAAAAAATTCCCAATCCAGATTGATTCTAGATCAAAATTCCTCTAAGAGAGCTGGTCCGGATCGGTCCAATCCGATCTCGATGGGATTGATACTGGCCAATCCGGTCCCCTGATTCCGATATGACAATCTTTGCTCTACACGCCGCCCAGCTATGCACCAAGACCAATACTAGTAAGACTCAACTGAGGTCTTTCACTATTTAAGAGCAGGAGAAGGTGGCTTTCCTGCTGGTTAAAGCCCATTTGTTCTCAGTAGTTATGGGATCATTTCAGTGGGAATAAAATCATGGTGATGAACCCAATTTAACAGCTTGAACAAGATCTTATATGGTAGGCTCACATACTCGAACAAGAGCTTCTTCTATTGCTCCTTAATGAGTAGATAGGTTGACTATTTTTCTTAACTTAACAATTGATAAGGGGTGCAAATTAGCCAATACACTCAACAAGCAGCGCAAGAGAGAACTTGATAAAGGCTCGACTTGCCTGGTTCAACATACTGGATGAGCAAAACTTGAACGTGAAAAAGCTCAACTCAAGAGCTTGAGCAGACCCTGCTCAACTAGAAAAAGCTTGCTAGCAACTGATTTAAGTACTGACCCAAACACTTGATTAAGTTATTAATTAATTACTCAATAACGTATTCAATTAAATACTCATTTAAATATTTATTTGTAAGAATGAAACTGACTTTAAGTTTGTTACAGTGTCAAAGAATTAAAAACTGTTGAACATGGTGAAATCGGGCTCAATCAGAGTTTCAATCGGGTTTAAACCGAGTTCAAGCTTCTGATACAAGATTTGACTAGCTCAAACTCAATCTTAGAATGAACGCGTCATACTGCCCAACTTCAAGCTCAAACTTGGCTCAGACAAAATAAATAAGCAGCTTTTGCTGAAGCTTGGACAAGGGCCTCATCTTAACATTGATTATAGAGCTGAGTTCAAGTTCGGGTAAAAAAAATGAGGCCAAGCTAGAGCATTAGTCATGTATACAAGTAACAGGAAAGAAATCTTCACTTTTACATTCAAAAAATAAATAAATTTTCATAGAGTTGATGGACTTCAGAATTGGAAGTGATGACTTGAAAGGAATTGGAACACATTTCTCAAGGAAACAGTGTAAGAGCACCTTCTCGTAGGTGATGAATGCATTAATATCTTGAAGTATCAAATTGCAAGAAGATTTTGGTGATCACTGTTTATAGACCTTTTGAAGGGCTTTTTATGTAACATGAACAGGGAATAAGCTTCCTTGCAGCACTAGCACACAGGAAAATGATAGATGCAGAGACAAAGGAGAAACAAAGCAACACAGCATCTATGTTTCTAATATCCACTAGCAAAAATCTGTGGATCAGAAATCAGAATTTGGACTTCTGGAGACAATTCATACCAGGAGAGAAAATTGTTCATGGGTCAAAGTTAGTACAAAACTTCAACAAAGTAAAAGAACTGCTGCATTTGACTAAATAATAAAAAATTAGAGTTGCTAAATTTTTCTTTTTCTTCTTTTTCTTTTTTGAGAAATGATAACACAAGAATCAAGTTGGACTTCACCAGGATGCAAAAATGTTAGCCCATTATCTTTAAACATGGTAAATATGCTATTTGACTCCCCCTCTCTTTCACAGAATCATATTTTCACGCAAAATTTAAATGTCCTTGATGAGGAAATGAGCACGATACTTTCTGGATGAGACTATTTGGTGTAAGATGTTACAGGAAATAAAACTGATGTTAGCATCTGAGCTGTAACTGTTTACGTCACTTATGATTGATCAGAAAAGGCTCTAATGCCTATTCAAAATATTTTATATGTAAATAGTAAAAACAACAACAGAGTAAGATAGCATACCAAAACCATCATAAGTAGATGTACCACGGCCCAACTCATCAATGACGATCAGTGATTTGCGAGTAGCACCTTTTAGAATTGATGCAGTTTCAAGCATTTCCTGCATAAATGTTGAAACCCCACGAAGCTGCAAAACAAGCCATGTAATGCATTAGAAAGAGAGAGTTCAGAGAATACATATCGGATAGAATGAACTAACAAACCAAATGAACTGAATACAGAAAGCAGATAGCATGTTGACGAATGCATTGGTTTCATATCACCAGATGCCCTTCTGCCCTATTTAACAAATAAAGATCCTTTTTGCAGCTATTTTTATACAAGATTAACCTGTGAAATATCTAGATAGATCAGAATATTTAATGCAGGATACATAGAATTGATCAATACTTAACTCAAACCCAGTGTTTTGTATCCCATGGTCTCCCAAATATCAAGTGGAAAATCCAACCTTTCCACTTAACCCTCACGTAATGAACCATTTCCCTAAATACTACTTAGAAGTGGACTCATGGGATGAAAACAAAGACATCATTTATATGTGTAAACGGACCAATTAACCAGTTGGAAAACAAATTGAACTATGTTGTTTACACTGTCTAAATCATCTGGGCTAACTGTATATGTTTAAGTTACCCGATCAACTGGTCCTGTGGCTGTGGTGAACCGGACTGGAACCGATGGTCTTGTTGGGCCAGTTGAGCCCTAGTTGAACAAGGGAGCCTGGCTGAACCGCACAGCTCAATGAACCCAGCATGCAGCTGGTGCACTGTTTGATGGCCGGTTCAACCGTTCAAGCGGTGGAAACTACAGTCCAACATACACACAACAGACCAGTAGCATGGCCACGTGATATGGCTTCCAGCTAGATGGGCTGGTGCCGGTGAGTCAACTCAGTTAAAGGCCTAGTGCAATCAAACAATGATGAAATCACAATCAGCAATCAACACAGGAATGGTAGAGCGTTCGCAACTCGTCAGACAGGGAGGAACTGATGGGGACTGTTACTACGTGACATGGGGTACTGTAGCTAGGTCCATCTTCCACTTCTGTGCAAGAAGGAATGATCTAGGTGCATGCATAGGCAACTTCGTGGGCACCCGTGCAGAAATGGTGATGGGGGAATCCGATCGAAAATGCAAGGGTGAAGGAATCTTGAAGAGAGGGTGAACAGGAAACTTTAGCTGGTGCGGCATGAGGGAACCGAGCTGGTGAAGCAAGGTTGTTCCGGAGATGACAGCAGCGTGGGACTGATGCATGGAGTCACACGGTTCAGAAGAAGGGAGAATCTAAAGGCAGAATTCAACATTGGGAGATGGAGAGTTGGTTTGTAATAGAAGAAACAGGGGACGGCCATAACTCCCCCCGTGCATGAAGGGAAGGCGGATGAGGTGACAGGTTAGCCAGCATGGGAACAGGGTAGGAAGAATGGACTGTCTATGGAATTCCTCATAATCTAGTAAATCTGGATCGAGCATTGGAACTACCCACACAAAGCCGATATTGTCAAATCAACGAAGACATGTGGAGTGGATATGGCAACTCTTTGTGACATAAAATCAGTTGATATCGTCTGGTGGACAAGTGAGATGGTGGAAAAAGGAGCCAAAATAGAACCAGAAAAAGAAGACCAATCAGGAGAATCCAGAAATGTGTCTCTGGAAGGTAAAGTAGAAGAACCAGGAGCTACAGGCAAAAGTTCCAAGAAACTAGAAATCGACAAGAGGTGGAGAAGGATACCAGGAACCTGAAGATCTCCAGACATGAAAGGGGTGAAAAAGAAGAAGAAAACCTTCCACGGGAGGAGGTGATGGTTACCCACTGAAGATTTTCATAGAAGGTCAGGCACGGCCACCAATTGGTACAGATGAACTCCAGGTGAACCGTGAACATCAGTTATACAGGGAAGAAGATGAGAGAGAGTGAGAGAGAGCAGAGCGGAGCACAAAACAATTTTCATTTCATCATATCATGCCTGATTAAGCTACAGTGCTGGGCTTTTATAGAAACCCTCATTTTACACTTTTATCCATCCTAAAATTGACTCTCAAGTATAAGTGCAAAAAATACAAAAATCAAATCATACGTCTACAAATTATTTAAAAATCTTCTCCTAAGTCGAACAGCAACGTCTCCGAACTTTATATCAGGTCTGATCTCAAACTCATCATGGACAATTACCCAGTTGATATCTTGTACAAAATTCAGAGAGGCACCCAAACAAAAGTTTCCACATCACATCTTCTCCTACGAAAAGCAAGATACCTCTGGTGCAATTTCCACATCACATGTAACCCTACCGCTGCAATCACCACTGCCATCAACTATGATACCTCTGGTGCCATAATAGGTTATGTTGCTCTTGGTTTTTTTCCTGCTGCTGCGAAGGGTTAGTCTACGATATTTGAAGCTCTCTGTATACATGTAGGTGATTGCTCTTTCAGTTGGAGTGTTAGGACATTCTGTTAAACATGCATCCATGGATGTAACGAGATTTTTCCTACTCAATGGTGTTCTGATCTGTCAGCTTCTGGAGTTGCCTTCATCTTTGGCTGTGAGGCGCCATCTGAAGCCTGCCGGGGCAACTTCCCAGACGGTTTCCTGTTTGGGGCAGCACTCACTCTCTCTCTCTCCTGCATCTGCTCCTTGTCTGTCTCCAGATATCCCACCTCACTGCTTGATTGTGCCTGTTTGAGGCATGCGATGCTTTCGCTCTGCTCTCCAAATCTGAAAATTAAAGAGAGAGATCAGCAAAAGATAAGGTCACTAACGAATTTGGGCATATCCAAATCTGAAAATTATTCTCAGATTCAGATTTAATGATAAGACCGTCTATTTTGGATTCAGATTTGTTATCATATTCGGATTTGGATCCTAAATGACCCAACCCAAATCTAACCTATTTACAGGTTCAATCACAAAGCCTTCTCCACCATAAATAGATGAGAAAAGAAATTCAGACCCAATAAGAACAGGATCCACCAACTAGAAACTGAGAATCTTCTTCTCCGGTCTGAGGGTGATGGCAAACCACCAGTCCACCACATCCTGGTGGTGAGCCGATAGGGATTGACCCTGGAATGGTCCAAAATCGGTCAGTCTGACCAAGCCTAACCTGATCCCAATGGGAATCAGCCCAGAGATCAAGCCCCCACCCCCACCCCAATCGGATTGGCACCTGCCTCAAGTCCAATAAACCATCGTGGAGTAGCATCCGGGGATAAAGTGAGGAGTTGTGGCACTTACCCCCCCCCCATATATTCAGCATCATATTTCACACAAGGAAAATGAATGGGGTATAAGGTGGACTGGAAGCATGCTAGAGAGTTTAGGTACTGTCGTCTATGTGCAACAAAAAACCAAATTAGAACACAATGTAACATAGTTTGCAGGATCGGTCGATCCGGATTGGAATCGACCGATTCTCAAATGGGATCGGCCATGGCCGATCCAATTCTCACCAAACTACCAATCCGGCTTGGACTTCTGACCAGATTGGTCAAAATCGGTAGGATCGATCCCAAATCGCCCAATCCTACCAAATCGGATCAGGAATTAGTTGATCCGGACTGATTCGTAGGAATCCGAAAACGTCCGGAATCGGATCGATCTGGGACCAATTTCGGACGGATCTCCCCCACCCCTTGTATCTAGCTCCCCCACCCTCCTAGGGCTCCCCTCCAGCGATTTCTTGCTCCCTTTCCAATATCCCTTGCATTCCTCCACAATCTCCCGCCTCAAAGAGGTACTTTTTCCTCCTCCAACCTGACCCCCCCTCTCCCCCTTCCCTTACCCCTTTGGAGGCTCCCCCGAAGGGGCGTCTGACAAGTGGCACCCCTTCAAGGGTGCTTTTCTCACCCCTGGAGGGGACAGTCACCCCTTCTAGGGTGATACTCAGTCAAGGGGCGGCTATCAAGAGGGGGCGACAGTGACACTTTTCTCACCCCCGACGGGGTGATCACACACCCCCTCGGGAATGATACTCAGTCACCCCTAAAGGGGTGACTATAAAAGGGACCCCTTTAGAAGTGCTTTTCTCACCCCTGCAATCAATAGTAACCCCCGAAGGAGTGCCTCAATGGCTAATCAAAACAAATGACATGGTTTTCATATTGCTTACTATTGTTCTCATACCCAAAACATGGTTTTCATATTGCTTACTATTGTTAATTTGTTCTATGTGGATACGGAAAAAATATTGGACAAGAGGCAAGGTCAAGGTGCCCGTTGCACATCACGACATTGGGTAGCAACATCACCATTTACTAGATGTTGAGAAGAAGAGATTAAGATGAAAGTGGTGTCAAAAAGACGTATGAAGGTGTATACTATCTCAAGCAACATATAACCGATATGTGTGATAATGTGAAGGGGTATGATAAGGTCCCAACTAACTTCGGGAAAAAATGAGAGCATATTTAGCTAAAAGAGTATCGCAAAGAGATATTAGAATTGGAAGAGGCAAGACTTTCATGATAAGTTGCTAAGGCGAGAGACGACGATCTCACGTCGAGAAAAGGTAAGAAGGGAAAAGGACAATCACATATCCATGTTAATTCATCACCTTCAAATGATGAGGATGTAGAGATGAACAGGACCAAACATGCTAGTAGGGTTCAGGCCAAAGAGGATGAGGAAAGAAGAAGGGGAAAAGATGTTCGTCTTACATAGACCTGAGATAGTGAGTTCCGTCGGTCACAGTCAGTTCGGTCGACGAACACCACCATGTATAGGCAAAGTGACAGCGCAAAGGACTATCGTGCATGCACTTAGAAGAGCGAAGACTACTACAAAAGCCGTAAAGAAAATAAAGTTTTTTGAAATATGTCTTTTGTGTTTTTCAAATAAACATTAATAATGGTGTGATCATCTTCCTTCATGTAGGTCTCGCAACTCATGCAACTGAGTAGTCCGTATTTCCAAACAATGGCAGATTTCAAAGCTAAGGCTAGACCAAGGTTCAAAGTCCTCACATCTGAATACATTTACGACAAGAGGTTGGATGCAAAGGTCCATGAGTTGACCTCATAGATAAATAAATTCAAATTTATTTAAAAAGAAAAAGGTTGCACCGTGATATGCGATGATTGGGTGGGAATCACAAGAAATCTTCTTATCAACTTCCTTGGGTATTGTTCTGAATGCACCATTTTCTTGAAGTCAATCGATGTATCGGGCCAGGTGAAGAATGTAGAATACTTGTTTGGTTTGATGAACAATGTTGTCTAAAAGATTGGGGAGGAGAACATTGTGCAGTTTGTCACTAACAATGAGACTTCATACAAGACTATAGACAAGAAACTAAAGGAGGCGAGAAGTCATTTGTTTCGAATGCCATGTGTTGCGCACTTAATTAATTAAATGTTGGAAGACATTGTGAAAGAAGAAAGTGCGAGGTCCTTGGTGAGTCAAGCACAACTTATTACATCTTTCATTTATGGGTACCATAGGTTGCCCTCTATCATCAGAGAACACACTGATGGTTGTGATCTAATTTGACTCAGTTTGACCAAATTTGCTACACAATTCGTTTTCTTAGAGAAACTTTATAAATACATAATGATTTAAAGAGGTTTATAGTCTCTACAGCTTATCAGGAGTACATGGATATATCACGAGCCACAATTGACCGGTATGAGACTTTGTTGAAAATGGAGAGTCTTACTGAGAACAATAAGTGGTGGAAAAAAGAATAATACTACCTATCAGTCATAGAACCCCTTATACAAGTGTTGAGATTGGTTAGCTCTAATGACAAAAGCCAAATTGGATATTTATATGATGCTATGAACAAGGCCAAGATGAAGATAAAAAAGAAACATCTGAGAGACTACAAAAAATGATGGAACATTAGACACCAGATGTGACAAGACACTTCACCATGACATTCATGCTACAAGTATAATTTTAAGTCTTTTAATCATTTTATTTATTGTTATAGTAATATGTTAGTGCATTAATACTTGAATTGGGATCTTTTCTAACAAGATATTTCTTCAATCTAAAGATACAATATTGTGGCTAAGTATACAATGATGCAGAAGTCTTGTCAGACACATTGTCAGTGATCAAACGTTTGGCCAAGACTACAGAACCTAAAACAAAGGCCAAGATTGAAATAAGCACTTGTTACTTGTTTATTTATTATTAGACACTGACACAAAAAATAAACAACAAACTTACCTACATTTCATTATGTATTTCGGATGACATCATAAAAGCATCAACTAAGGGTGTACGAGGATTCAAATTTTATCTACTCACATGACAAAACTTCTCCGGATAGGATATTGCACACATCTTGTATGTTTAACATTTTTAACTAGAAGTTTACCACTCTTACTAATTTCGTGATATTTTTCTTTCTACAGTTAAGTGGTAAATCTAAGTGAATAATAAGAGTGGATGGAATCCACTGGCAGCCATTACAGTTAGGGTACCGATGAAAAGATTAGAGAAATTATGTTTTTATTATTACAACATGAGGTTGAAAATTAAAAATATCATGGATGGGCAGAACATAATGAGGAGAGATTTACACAATTTGTAAATGTTTTGTATAAAAAAACTGAAGTTGAAACCAATCAAGGACAACAACAAGATGTGGACTTGAAACATCTCTTACAAGAAGAACATCCACTTGATGAATGGTTGGATGAGAAAGATGTTGAGAGATAGCCGAAGTTTGACCCAAATGATAGAATTTGGACCGAAGGCAAGCTTGACAGCATCATCGGTGAGAATGAGCAAATGAAAGAATGGCAAAAAACTCAAGTTCCTTGCATAGCTCCCACCGCAGCTCGAGTTCCACACCTAACTCGAGTTCCACAAAGTACAGCTCCAGCCATAGCTTTAGCCACTTTAGCTAACTCTGGACATGCAAGGCCTAGCACTAAAAAGAAAGCACTCTAGCAACTTCAAGTCATTAAAGAGAACAATACAACTGACAACCAATGGAGCACAATATTGGTATGGGTACAGAAAAAGGAAAAATAGTGAAAAAAAAGAAGCTGAGTATCAAACGAAGACATTTGATTGTGCATGATGATAGTACCCAGACATCTACCTCAGAAGATGATGAGAATGAAGAATTTATTTCACCCACTCAACAATAAGATGTGGAAAATTCAAGATATTCAGGTGGAAAAGTGCAACAGCACAATATCATATGAATGAGATGGGCTTCTTTGATAAGTGCACTGAGGGACAATATCCAGAACTTCGTTCGCATTGCAGACCTTCTTCTCCCCTGCTACCTCCAGCAACTACTGGATCTAGAGCAAACAATGTATATAATCTTGGCCCAATGATCAACCAACACACTCAACAAAGTCCGTGGATCATTCATCCCCTCCCCTACGGGAACGAAACCGAAGAGCGTGACAAAGATTACGAGAGACAATTTCATTCACGGTGGTGAGAAGGTATATTTTCAATTATGTTTAAGTAGTACTTATATCATCTTTTCAACTCATCACTTAATTTTGAAATCTACTTGTACCATCTCCTTTGGAATGAATGTTAAATTGTTATTTTTATGACAATCGAACAAATCATTAGTCATTGCAAAAAAGACTTCATTTGTATGACATTAATTACTTTTTTCCAACATTATACCAATTTTTAAAAATTTTCCCTCGTTTTTATGTATTTTTTACTTTTCTAATTTTTATGATTTTTTTTAAAAAAATCGATCCCGACCAACTCAAGAACAATTTTTGCTCTGGAGAATCGGTCGGGATCAAACCTATCCAATCCGGATGCAATGTACAAACCACATTTTTTACTTTAACAAAGTGTTTGGTTGCACAATAATTTTTTGTACACTTTCATGATAAAAAGTTATATTAAAATAAAATATGAACTAATCAATGACAAAAAATTATCACGTTTAGAAGAATGTGACAACAAAAAAGAATAACTACCATATATGACCAAAGAAAGTGAGGGACCACAAGATAAAAAAAAGGTGAGACGCTTTTTTTAACTAAGAAAGAAATCACTTTAAAAACATAAAATTGTCATGATTGTCAAACCTCTCTTTTAACAAGTTTTATTTCAAAAACATAAAATTGTAGCAAAAACTCAAATTATCATGCAACCAAACACCCCATAAAAATTCAGTTGGATGCCCCCGTGGAGAAATCTAACTAGCCAACAGACAGACGGAGTTGAAAAAAAATTCCTTGGGTAATAACAAGATTGACAGAAGGTGGCATGGGGTTCACTCCGTTGGAAGCGATTAACAATGCTCTACTGTCGCCATTACGACAATCCTTGGGGAAAAGACAAAGCCTTATTACCACCGAAAACTTAGGCCTCAAGATGTAATCAAAATGCCTAGAAGCATAAGGCTCAATGCCTCAAGGAAATACCTTTTTAAACATTGCATGGCTTTTTTACTGTTTAAATGATGTCATATAATTTGATGTTTAGCTGCAGAAGCTGAAAGAGTTTTTATTTTACCTTTAAATTTTAATGTAGTTGCATTATCTTGTTACCTAGTAGACGAACAACCCCTTTTCTGTCACATTTATGCTAACAAATTGGTAATGCGATGGTGTTCTCTCACGATGGCAACACATTTTTTAAAACAAAATTATGAACACATCCAGCATAAATAAAGATTCTTTGATTGCAAAAAATAACAATACCAAGAAAAGTAACAATAATAAGTTAATAACAACTATGCAATGAATGTAAAATAGGTGAACAATCCACTTCAAAAAAGATGTCCCTATAGCATAATTACCAGTGATGATGTGTAAAGAAAAATAGATTATTGACCAAAGATCTTATTTAGCAAACAGATTAAATCATAAATAGCATCCATTTTAAAAGAAAAGCAATTACCTGACAGTCACCAGCTCCAACACGAGCAAATATGCAATCACGAATACTGATGTTTGCTCTATCACATGGAACAAACGAACCTGCTTGAGCCATCAGAATGTTAACCCCAACCTGATAGTAGGTTTAAGGCATCAAGATCAAGCCTTCAAGGTAAGGTAAGCAGGATAATCCCAATCCACATGCAATGCCAAACTTGGACTTACGGCAGTCTTCAGTACCAACAAGTAAAAAAATAGACATATCCAAATGCAAAAGAATGAAAAACATAAGAATACAATGACTAAAATGCTTTTGCAATGTAAATGACATGATGATTGCAATGTAAATGACATGATGATCCTAGAAAGCTCCAAAAGAAAAGAAAACGAAGAATAAAAGCCATATCAGTATAATGTATAAAGTTACAACCATAAATTGAAAAATCGGCTGATTCGGATTGGATCAGCCAATTTCGGACCATTAGGTTGTCTTCGACGCCTTGGCATCAGCCGCAGTGGCCATGTCAGCCCTACAAATAGCTAGATCGAACCGAAATCCAATCTGGCTCCTTAGTTTACATTTTTTATTTTTAAGGTTCCCTTAAGGACCAATCAGGACCAATTCCAGATCAGAAATCCTCCCTTGGCTGATTTGGCCAATCTGATTCCAATCTGGTTTGGATTGGGACCAACCAATCCGGATCACAATTCCGATGGCATGTTCCTTGGTTACAACAGAACTTGAAAACCTATAATTGGCAACCTGTATGCATACTTATCTTTGGCGAATTATTGATAGTTATTGCCTTCAGATCATTGTGTTTATTTTGGTATGCCTCAGAATCCAGGAATTTGCTTGGCTCATCTGTTTCTAGTTCTACTACCCAAGAATGTTTATAGTCACCTACTCACCTGTAAAAGGTTGGCATACCTCTTTGAAAAATTCTCCGACTATGAGAAAATGATGTAGGACTGCCTAATGACCCAGTCAAGTAAGCAAGTGACGATGAGCAACGTAAAAATGGCAACAAACGACCGGACAATCTGTACTCCAAAACAGAGGATGTATAGGTGGACGTTCACAGAAACTTGTGGCACACGTTGGACTCTGCTGGCTTGCATGTCTGCTGGCCATAGACGTTGAAACCCAGCCAATAGCACCGAACTAATCCATTTAGAATCCAGAAAATGCCAGAAAGGTTCCAATTAATAGGGTTACAGGTCCAAGGGCTGAAATCCAGTGGCAGTATTAATCAAGGATCACCGGATCCAGGGTCGCGACCGGGTCCAACCGGGTCATGACGCGGGTCTGACCTATTATTTTAATATTTTTTAAAAAAATAAAAAAATGCCAAAAAATACCCAAAATTTCAGAAAAAATTAAGTAACATTATTTCAACAAATAATTCATCAACTTTATTCCAATGATATGATTTACATTTTCTATAAAGGAAATGTACTCTCCCTATGTCATTTAAGTTGAGTATATAATATGATGCATACATACATGACGATTATACTCGTCACTCCCTTGGGTAATCACCCTAAGCTTAAATCCCAAAAAATCACCATAGCTATCATAGTCATAAGTCGATTGGATCGATGTGTCGGATGAATCCGCATAATTCATTCCATACTAGTCTTGACCATATGTGAGAAACCAAGAATCTTGGGATGAATCATATACATAGTTGGAGACATCGTGGTATTGTCTTCCACTCTACATGAGTACGGTGAGCTCCTTCATGTTGCGGTCTTGTACCACGATCGATGTCTTGGTTTGTATGGGTGTATTGCTCCTCACCGGTAAAGCGTCAAGACGTTGTAGGAGATATAGGAGGATCTGAAGCATGGATTGCAGAATCGGCGGAATCGGTCCGATTCCAACCGATTACGGAATTCCGATCCGATTCCAGGCGGAAGGACCGATTCGGGAAGAATTCCGCGAGAATCGGTATGAATCGCCTGGAATCGGTCGGAATCGATCCGATTCCGACCGTTCCCTTGTGGAATCGATCGATCCGACCGATTCCGTCGGAAGACCGGATCAACCGGCCCGGTTCGATTCCCGGTTCGATTCTAGACCGGGAATCGAACCGATTCCGGCCCTAAAAGGGCCGGAATCGACCCGCGGGGGTCGATTCTGTCGATCCCGCGGCGGCAGAAGCTCGATCTGGCGATTTCGGCGCGATTCCGGCGATTCAGGCCTCGATCCCAGCTGCCAGCATCGATTCCGGGCCGATTCCGTCGATTCCAGCAGGGATTCCACCGATTCCGGCGATTCCGGCGGCGATTCCGGCGATTCCAAGCAACGTCATCAAGGGATTCCGCCGATCCAAGCTCGGACCGGCCTCGAATCAACCTCTTCTTCGATCTTTCTAAGGTTTTTGGTAAGATTTCTTCGTCGAAAACTTTGTACGTCCATTCTTACGCGTTTCCGACGAGTCCGAGCGTCGTTAAACGTTGTGATTTCCGACCGAACAAGTCCGCCCAAGTTTTGAACTATCCGTTTAAGTCCATTTTGCACGGAAAAATTCCGGATATCCCGTACGTTAATTTACGACCATTTCCGACAAATACGTAACCCTTTAAACATACCGAATGGTGTGTTACTTGGGTTGTCTGCTTCTCGAACAGCGTCTAAATCAATTTTTATGTTATCTAATCATTTTTAGTGCATTGTTTACAATTTTTGCAGATATAAGCAATGGCCGATCAAGGTGATGCGAGACCGCACGTGTTTCCGACGCGTGAGTTGGGAACACGGGCACATGGTAGACCCGGTCGGGGAAGAGGGTACAGTCTGAAATGGTGTGGGAAGGAGATGAACGGGGGGTGTTCCGGCCGAAACAACATATTGCGGAACAGTGGGAATGTCAAGAAATGTGACAAGGTGCCCAGGGAGAAGAGTGAGGAGATGAGAGGCTACATGACAGATAGAGCCTCTCAACGGGCTGTTAGGATCGAGCAGAGGGAGGAGTTGCACGACGAGCTACTCTAGAGGAGAAGGGACCGCGATTTGCCTACCTCGAAAGGGAAAGGCAAGGGGAAGGCACTAGCTGAGCCGGAGCCAGAGAGCGAGGACGAGTCCTCGGACTCCGAGCTTAAACGTGCTAGGCACGCTAGCAAGCGTGCATTTGCTGAGGAGGAGGACAGGAGGAGGGGAGTAGGAGAGTCTGGGTCCAGAGTTGACCCAGCTTTGGGCCGATCAGCATCGGCTCGCCCTACCTCGGGCTGGGACCGAGAGACTGACCCCAGGAGACAGGAGCCACACCGTCGTTCTACTTCTACCAGCACTCGATTTACACCGAGTGACGAGTATTTATTTTGAAACGTAGTCTTTGGGCAGATGGGGATTAAACAGGCAATGAAATGGGTGAAGACAACAGGAACGGATGCAAACAGAGCCGTTCGCCACATTGTGAAATGATTTTTACATGCAGGTATCACTTTTTAAATTAAAATTGACATTATGTGTGTTTTATTTACTTAAACTTAATTTTAGCCTGATCCCAATTTTTTTTAACTTGATGTGGGCATCCCAAGACACGCAATACCACCAGCCCCTACTTCCAGACGATAGTGGATCCCGTGGATGAGACTGGACCGGGTTTGCAAGCCCCGGGCAGCAGACATATATACGACACTGGCCTGGATGAGGAGGTCCAGGAGTTGAAGGAGTGGATGGATGGATTTAAGTTGGTGTGGAAGGAGAGGGTTGCACAATTATGTGCGATGGGTGAACAGGTATCACCAAGAGGAGTATGATAAACTTCTTGGTGTACTGTTCTGAGGGGACAACATTCTTCAAGTCGGTAGATGCTTCTGAAAAGATAAAAAATGCCGACTTCATTTTTTCTCTGATGGATGGGGTGGTGGAGGAGATCGGGGAGGACAATGTGGTTCAGGTTGTCACTGACAACGAACCATCATATAAGGCGACTGGGAGGAAGTTGATGGAGAAGAGGAAGCACATCTTCTGGGTGCCCTGTGCAGCACATTCTATTGATCTCATATTAGAGGATATAGGCAAGGAGGAGGGTGTATCCACACTTGTCAGGCAGGCGCAGACGATCACATCTTTTATTTATTTGCATCCCCGCCCTCGCTACATATCACGAGATCACACACGGGAGGGCACGATCTTGTTAGGCCCGGTCCGACTCGATTTCGCTACGAATTTCATTGCGTTGGAGAGTCTACACCGGCACGAGCATGCATTGGTTAGGTTCACACGGCCGAGGAGTATTACAACTATATGGTGGACAACCCGTACGACAAGAAAGATCGGTTGGAGATTCTTGTCGAGTCCGGGAAGCGTATCACCGACAAGAGGTTTTGGGAGAGGATTGCCTACTACTTGGCAATCATTGAGCCACCTGTAGTTGTCTTGAGGTTGGTAGACTCGGATGACGGGGACCGGATGGGCACGTTGTATGATGCCCCGGACCGGCAAAGCCGAAAATAAAAGAAAAAATCCCGCAGGTTACAAAAAGTGGTGGAAGATCATAGATGACCGATGGGACAAGATATTGCACCACGATGTTCACGTTGCGTGTAACTTGGTTAAAAAATTATTTTTCTTTGAATAATTGTCTTATGCGCAGTGTTAACTAATAAAATCTTGCAGGATATTTTTTGAACCCCCGCATCCAATATGGAGGACAGGTGGTGAACGACAACGAGGTGATGCGGGGTACACTTCGTCGTTATTCAAGCGTACGTGCCGATCTCGGCGGGGACAGGATAGAGGCTGAGATAGAAGTAAGTTAGAGTTCATTCAATACCTTGGAATAGCCTTACCAGGCAACTAATGTTTTTTTTTATAAAATTTTCAGATGCAGAAGTATAAGATGAGGGTCGACGTATACTCGGATGCTGGTCTAAAATATTCAGTTGACAAAGTGTCACCTGGTATAGTAATAGCTTGAAGAAGATTTTATTTTCTTTTCATATAAGTTATGGTAGATGATGGGCTAATTGTTTACCTTTTCTCTTCTTGTTTTTTTCTTGTAGCTAAGTGGTGGATTCAGGTGAACACCAGGAGTTGATGGAATCCACTTGCTGCCATCGGTATCAGGATACTCAGCCAGAGCACCAGTTCCTCCCACTGTGAGAGGAACTAGAGTACATTCAACCTGATACATACGAAAAGGAGGAGCAGGTTGACCTCAGACCGGCTGGAGAAGCTGGTCTTCTGTCATTACAACATGAGGTTGCGCATAAAGAACATCAAGGATCGACAGAAGATCAGCGAGGCACGATTTGCACGATTCGCAGGTGGTCCATACGAGCAGAGACATTCCTCCGCCACACCACCACCCGAGGAGGTGGACATGGATCAGATATTCCAGGAGAAGCATGCACTTGCCTCCTGGATAGAGGAGAGGAAGCCGGGGATCATGCACCGAGTCGATCCCGATGACCGTGCATGGGCTGAATGAGAGTTGGATGGTGTTGAAGCCGAGGAGGATGCTCCAGCTCCACCTCCATCTACTTCTCAGGCTCGGGCAGGGCCTTCTTCTCGCCCTGGCGGCTATGGAGCGACCACTGCAGCCTTTCCCCTCCGCCTCCGGTCTCACGGCCGCTACTTACCCCATTCGTCGCAGTCCGGGGAAAACGAAAACAAAAGTGACTACACGGAAAATGAGAGGATTTGCAAAGTTGAAAAAAACTTTGGGTTTCGGACCTTCTGGTACTTCAGAGATGGCTGAAGAGGTGAAGAGAAGGAAGCTAGAAGTCAGGCATCCTGTCAGCCTAGATGACAGCACGCAGGCTCCTTCTCACTCCTCAGGTGATGATGATGAGGAGTGCATACCAGCGACGCAGCCATCAGCAACAGCTGAGTCTCCTGATTCACGACATTCAAAGCCGTATTACACGCTGGATTCGGATACACATGATTCTTATATACGGGAGCCACAGTATCCAGCATTTGGCCAGGCTGACCAGCAGTGGATTACACCACTAGCTCCACCATCCTCTGCTTACGTCCCGGTCGTCCCGCAGTCCGATCCATGGGCTGAATGAGAGTTGGATGGTGTTGAAGCCGAGGAGGATGCTCCAGCTCCACCTCCATCTACTTCTCAGGCTCGAGCGGGGCCTTCTTCTCGCCACAGCGGCTATGGAGCGACCACCGCGCCTTTAGCACTCCCCCTCCGGCCCGGCCCCACACCTACCCAGCCCATTCGCAGTCCGGGGAAAACGAAAACAAAAGTGACTGCACGGAAAATTGGAGGATTTGCAAAGTTGAAAAAAACTTTGGGTTCCGGACCTTCTGGTACTTCAGAGATGGCTGAAGAGGTGAAGAGAAGGAAGCTAGAAGTCAGGCATCCTGTCAGCCCAGATGACAGCTCGCAGGCTCCTTCTCACTCCTCAGGTGATGATGATGAGGAGTGCATACCAGCGACGCAGCCATCAGCAACAGCTGAGTCTCCTGATTCACGACATTCAAAGCCGTATTACACGCTGGATTCGGATACACATAATTCTTATATACGGGAGCCACAGTATCCAACATTTGGCCAGGCTGACCAGCAGTGGATTACACCACTAGCTCCACCATCCTCTGCTTACGTCCCGGTCGTCCCGCAGTCCGATCCATACGACCTTGATGGCATGGCATCGGCATTATTTTCATATGGATATGGTCCCGGACAGTATACAAGACTGGGCACGAGGGAGGAGCGTCAAGTGCAGCAGGGAGAGGAGGAAGACCCATATTTATATCCTAGATTTTGGTAGTAGATTGATATGATGTAAAATTTTTTTTCATGATGTATCATCTCTTTGATTTTTGAACCAATGGAATTGAAATATGTACTTAACTTCAAGTCTTCAATTGGAGTTCATTAGTATTTATTCGATGTGGTCCTGTGGATGAATGCATTGGTTATTTTTAATTTTTTTTCTAACTCATTTCCTATTTTTTTAGAATTTTTTCTGAATTTTTTGAATTTTTTGACAAAAAAAAATTCAAAAAAAAAACGATTCTGGGCCGATCCGGAATCGATTCTCTTCCCAGGAATCGGCCGATTCCGGAATCCTTGATCTGAAGTCTCTTGACTTTGTGAAGCGGTGGTGCCCTCATACTCAACTCCACCGTCGCTGCTACTCTTTAACGAAGAATCCTGAAAATTTTGGTACTGCACTCAAATGTTTGGCTCCATCGTGTCTTCTCGATCATCTTCAACCATATCAACATCTGCAATCTCAAGAGGATCAATCAAAACTTGTTTACCTTTTCTTCTATTTCGCATACCATGACTAGATCCTTCTTCGGTCCTTTATCGCTTTGTTAGAAAGAGAGGAATCTGAAATTATTTGGCGAGAGGGACATCGTCGAGCACTCCTTCAGCCCATTCTCGATCTTCCGGGTTGAAATCCGATTCTCCCATCCCTTCTCAATCGTTAACCCTAGCTTCCAACGAATTCTTCTCGTAAAATATTTGGTCCAAGTCGATGTCCTCTTCTTCAATTATCGGCTCCTTGATTTGTCGTCTTGAAGTCTCCGATATCCACCTTTTTTGTTTCATTTGGTTCTGCTTCATTATCTCCAAATTCTTCAACGTAGCTTCATGTTGTAGTAACAACAGTCGAGGTCTTCAAGTCTTCGTGATTTTAACCGGTTCCTTTGCTTTATGTAAATCAAGCTAAATGTAAACCAGTTTCTCTCACAGCCTGAAGCCAAAGTGGTTTGGCTTAAGACTCTGATGACTACATCCGCCAAGTCTTCATATCCTGGTGCTTTACTATGGTTCATCCATTAATCAGCTACATAAATACAATGTGTTAAAAAATTATATCATACTTTTTTATTAACTAAGTCACAAAGAAGAATTCTATGTACTCGGAGTCCCGAACTTAGTAGCATCACAGCTCGTTCCACTCTACCTATTCCAAAGTGAAATGACCACATTCTGTAATCGTATATCTTGTTGCAGGCAATAATAAACCGATCATCATCACCGAGCATCCGTCGGATAACGCACTTAATGTCATTTAACACTCATTCATTGCCTTGAAATGTAGACTGTAGCAATACCGTGGGTTGAAAAAATAACCTATCAAAAAAATAATATTAGTAATTAACTTATATGTATCTAAAATTTAAACAAAGTAAATGACTAAAGATTTATACCTACTTCATGTATTGGTTGATATAACGAGTTCCCATCGACGATCAATGATGTCCCATCACTTGAAGCCAAAGTACTTTCTCTATTGTATCTTCAACTTTTCTCCATTTTCCCTTATCTGAAGGAGTACATCTAGCTATCCAAGAACCCTAACCCGGTGAGATTATCAACTGGGTTAGAGCTCTCCTATGAGTCAACAAGCTCTCTAAGCAAATGTAGTGGAGTCGGAGGCCGGGGGTCGGGGGTCGGGACCGGGTGGGTTGGGCCTAATACCAACCCGAGTCGGCTGGGATCGAGACCCGGGTTGGGGCCAGGTCGGCCAGGGTTTGGAATAAAAAAATAATTTCTTATGCATCACCTAACAATCTAATTACTAATATGAAGGTGCAAACTTCTATACACAGCTCTCTGTTTTCAAGACGTCAACAAGGCACCCCAAGGCTGGTCAACGCGAGGGATGCCTAGGCAACCATGGGCATTTAGGGTCTTTTAACTACTTTAATAATAAATAATGCTAATTAAATATCAACATCGCTTAATTAAGTAGTTTTGAGTTAAAAATAACCAGTTATAATAGTTAATTTGATTATAAATAGACACTTTGATAAAATAATAACTAAGATAAAAAATTTATAAATATTTACTGATAGTTAATACAATAAGTGCTAAAATTAACTTATATTCAAGTTATTTAGTCTATGAAACTATGTACTCGCACATTATTCATTGATTTACAACATGTTGTAGCTATTTTGTATTATTTGTCCCACATATATTTGTTATATTAACAATTTTACTATATAAAAAAAGTGCCGCCTAATGCCTCACTTTATTGCTTAGGCACCAAGAAAGTATTATGTCACATTGATAACTTTTGCCACCTTGAAAACCTTGACACAACTAGAGCAAAAGGAAACACATGCAAGAAATGACAAGGAAACACATGCAAGTCTAAATCTAATAACTATCCCAAATGAGCCCAACTTTGTAGATTTATTGACTAAACCATTATATTTAAACTAAAGAAGAACAAGTGTGATAGGAGAGATTGATATAAAGGATTATCTAAGTGTGATGATAACAAAACTTGTAAATATTAGAAAATAGCAGAAAAAGTAAAAATAATTATTAGATGAGCAAGAGATGAGACTTTAAAATATATGTACGAGAAACTTAGAACTAAAGATGTTGGGAAAGAATGAGATAGAGAGAGATATTGTCAAAGATTGGATAAAAATTGATGACATCAAAGAAAGAAGATAAAAGTATTTTGATATTCTTTTTAATGACAACTTTGCTAAAGACATATACGGCATGGAAAATGTGACAAAGTTTAATTTGAATTATATTAGAAAATTTATTTTCAAAAGTTAAAGAAGAAATATAATAAAATAAGACATGTGGTTCAGATAACACTCCTATTGAAGTGTGAAAATATTTGAAAGATTTACGAGTGAAATGGTTAACTCAATTTTTTAACAAAATGCTAATATCAAAAAAATGTCAAATGAATGGAAAAATAGCATCATTATATACCAATTTTAAAGAAAAAAATAAGATATACAAAATTGTGCAAATTATGTAGAAATCAAACTCACGAGTCATACTATAAAATTATAGAAAAGGGTTATTGAGTAGTGTTTACCTAATGTACAAATATTTCAACTAATTATTTTGGATTGCCCAGTCGATTTACAATTGAAACTATTTTCCTTAATAAAAATTTGATAAAAAATATTGAGATATGAAAAAAGATTTATATATGATGCTTATTGACTTGAAAAAGAACCGTGATAGTTTCAAGAGAAGTTTTGCGGTGAGTGATGGAGCGAAAGATGGTATAGGTTAAGTATATACAAATGATATAAGGCATGTATGATGAAACAATCACTGGTGCATGCACAATTGGAGAAACAAGATATTTTCCTATTTCAATTGACTTACATCAAAAGTTTGTAATAAATCTTTATCTTTTTGCATTAATTATTAATGAAGTAACAAAAACTATACGATATGATATATCTTGATGTACGATATTTGTAGACACAGGGTAAATAGACAATTAGAATTGTGAAAAAAATACTCCGGAGACTAAGAGTTTTAAAAAAAGTAGAACTAAAATAAAATATATACATTGTAAATTTAATGAAAACCAAAGAAAATGAGATGATGGTCTTAGTTTGAATAAAAAATGTGACAATTATGTTAATTATAAGATTTCAACAGGTTGAATAAAGAAAAAATTGGCTACAGGGGTTCTATTTGATTGTAAAATTCTACTAAATTTGAAATAAAAATTTTATTGTATACAATGTTGTATAATAGTGAATATTGGACAATAAAAGAAAAACATACTTCTAAAATAAGTGTTGCTAAAATGATAACGTTAAGATGGATAGGTGGTCATACTATATTAGATAGAACAAGAAATCAATATATTAAAGAAAATGCAAGAGTAACGACAATTACAAACAATTTGAAAGAAGGAAAATTAAGATAATTTGAACATATTAAATGTAAACTTAAGGAAGCTCCAGTTAGAAAAGTAAAAAAAAATATTAAAATAACACAAACAAAAAGAATGTGTAGACCTGGGTAAACTTGGAACAGAAATCTGGATAATTGAAATATTTCCGAAGAAGTAACTTCAAATCAATGTAAGTGGAGAAAAAAATCAATACGGCCGACCTCAAGTAATTTGGAACTAAGGCTCGAATTGAGTAGAGTTGAGTAAGGAAGAACAAGGTTCCAAGTACTGTGTGATAGCCAATCAGATAATACAGATCACTTGAGCTCCATTGATAACATTAACTAGCTATTGGTGCAGAGAACATGACTAATGGAAAATCCATGCAATTTCAAAAGATGCAACGGATATGGCAGCCAGCTGGGATGTACCTGTAAAAGCAAGGAGCACCAAATGAACGAGATTCTGAAATCAAAGCCAACAAAGAAAGGGAGGGTAAATGGGGAACTGACTAGGAGGCATGAGAGAATAATGCACTGGACATGATGCTTAAAAACATGTGTATTAGATAATTTAGATCAACTGTAGAGGGTTGAGCCCATATAAATAGCCACAGTTCACCAACGATACACTCAACATCCATAGAAAGTACATTAAACTAAACTTCTCCAGAGCACGGATAAATGGATTGGGAATATCTCACCGTCTGGGGAGGACACAAGGCAACAGCCATTGAAACAATGGCAATATGCAGCCTATCATAGCAGTGGTTGTGTTTTGGCAATGCTGCAAGCATAGAAGGGGCGTCCAGCAAGACCACAGAGAGTGGTGATTGAGGGGGTCAGCCAATACCTAACCACCAGCAGAGTTTCTACATTTAGCAAGTGGAGGGTCCAAACAGGTGGCCTTATCATGCACATGTTTGTGTGCCTGCCGCCAAGGAATCTTACAGGAATCCTTGGTAACAAAAGAATGAAGTGCATCAAAGGAACAGAGATCAATAAAGAAGAAGAGAAATGCAGGTAAAGGCATGTAGTACAAGGAAGGGAAGAAAACAAAAGGGAGAAGATTTGGAGATCCAACACAGAAAAAAAGGGAAGGCATTCACTCATTGTCCACATTACAACAAACATATAGGCACGTAAAAAGTGGAGACCAAGATGCAAATGACCCAAGAGTGAGAACCTATGAAGCCGTGGCCTTAGCTTTCATAAACATATGTGACCTATGTGCAAGCTTTCAGGAATTTGGAGAGGTGTCAGTGGAGATCAAAGTATAAGACATGGCCATACTTTTTCATAAACATCTGTGCCCTGTTTGAAAACTTACAGAAAATCAGAGATGTGTCCTTACTGACCTATTATGATAAAAGGATACATAGATAAAAGCACCAAAAGTACAAAAATATTTGGAACCCAATAACGGGTGATCTAAACTAACAGAAATTATAATCTCCCACTAGACGTTCATATATTCAGTAAAATGGCAATTGCATCAACATCAATATGTTTCTCATATTTTCATATTGTTTTACATGCCCTTAGAATGTAATTCGAAAATCTGATCACCGTGATATTCTCTCATAGAATATTTACATTTACTGTGCATTTAAACTATCATTTTTTAAAAACCTGGTCTCCTAAGATGTCTCTGGCATCTCCTATTTCCTATCCACCTTTTGAAACCCAGTCCCCTAAGATATCTCTGGAATCTCGTGTTTATTATCCTCTAACGTGATAGGAATTTCTTGCATCAGGCACATGCAAAGGGTATTGGAGTGTTACCCTCAAGTACTCTGGGGTCTTCTAATTGCCTTAAGCTAGGGAAGCAAATTTCCATCTATGAGAAAGAAAAAGCCTACCCTCAAATTAATATCAAAGTCAAAGAATCATGGAGAATTAAAATATAAAGCAAAAGAATCAGAAATAGCCAAATTTCTGCAGTCTATCAAGAGTTAAAGCAAAGTAAAACTGGAAATAACAGGGCAACCTGCCGGATAAACGTGGACTTCCCACCCATGTTAGGGCCAGTAATTATCTGGAACCAACTCTTACCACGAACCTGATTTTTTGAAAGAGTTACAATTACAACGAGCACCTTGCTTTATTATCTATTCTATTAGCAAACTCCTTGAGTCGGTATTCTTACCAGAGTACAATCATTGGGTATAAAACTTACACCTTCTTGTGCCTCAACGCATGGGTGCCTACTCCCTTCAAGAATGATATCCCCTTCATCCTGTAGAAGACATGGTTTTAATACACTAATTTACAATGACAAAAAAATTTATTCTTATACAACTGATATTCAAAAAAAAATATTTACCGAATGTGTAATATAAGGTCTTGTATAAGGTGTTGGACAACAAACAGCTAGGTCAGCAAAACTTAGAAGTACATCTAACTCAGAAAGAATGCTGGCAAAAGTCTTAAACACCTGAAATAATACAAAATTCAGACACTGAAGCAAAACAACAAGAGTAAAAAGGAATAATTAAACATCTTTAGTTTGCAGCACCTCAGAAAAAGTAACTGTTATCTCAACGACACGAAGCACAAGTTCTTTCTGACATCTTGAGTAATCATTAAGTACCCGTTGATAATGATCTCCTAACTTTTTAAGTTTTGAGTTTGTAAATTTCACCCCGTCTTTCCGGGTTTCAAGAATAACAAAATGGGCATTAAGCTTTTTCCTAATCTTCTGCTCTTCTTTCTTGGTGATTCTGAATACATGTCCAAATTGTGTGCCTTTCTCAAGCTTCAGTGCTTTATCCACAGGAATATCAAGATCATCTGCTGTTTCCCTATGCAATTTCTGTATTTTCTTCTCAACAGCATTTAACTCGTCCTTCAATTCAGCTAAATTCTGGTCATAACCAGATGATATCAAGTACTCCCCATTCTCAAGTTGTTCAATATCAACAGAAACTTCAACAAGAGCAATAAATTTACCCAGATGGTCCTCATCCATCCAGAATCTCATAGGATCCAAGTACTTTTGTTTGATTAGCAACGAAAACTGACCTTTATAGTGCTGCAAGATGTCTTTAACATGCGGAAACCTTATAGCTGACTGCAAAAAAACTAACTTTAATAAGATAGGTCACGATAAGAAAAGTAAATTGATGAAGCATTCATTCATCAAGGTGTCTAAGATCTTTTAATCCTAAGTAATATTTAGGATTCACTTGTGACCTTTGTGAAACTTGAAGCCAACAGGCAAAGCATGGCTCTGATCAGAAACAATAAACTTCGAATAAATTCATGAATAGCCAGAAGTCTGTATAGGTGTTTGATATATCATAATAATGTATTCTTTAAAAATCCATAATGGTTTTAGACATACAATAATCAGACAATGAGAATGATACTTTATTGATCTAAAAATGACTAATTCATGATATTTCATTTACATGTACCTAGAAATGTCATGATTGATGAGACAATTTTGGAAGGTTTGATTAGCTACAAACCCAGAGTTTAAAAATGTGAATACAACACATATGGTAAGTATAGAAAAGATAGAGAAGTTAAGTAATCCTGGGAAGGAAGAATAATGTAAACCAGACTGTTGAGAGTAAAGTATGAATAGCACAATGATACCAGTACGGATGAAAACATAACTACCTGATACAGTTTTATCACAGGCTGAAGATTGGCAGACTTCTTCAAACTGCAGGTCAAACGCTCAATATCTTGAATTCGTTTTAAATGCTGCCTTAAACCCTGACGAAGCTCAGCATCTTCAACAAATGCTTGAACCAAATCCAATCTGCAGTTTATTTGATCCACATCTAATAAAGGCTGTTTGAGCCATCTGTTCAGTAGCCTTTTACCCATACCAGCAGTACAGGTCCTGTTCATGAGGCCAAACAAACTAAAATTCTTGTTTGCATCTGTTTTGCTCTCAAAGACATTTAATGCCCTTAGGGCAGTTGAATCTAACCTCATATAATTGTCTAGACTGTATTTTTGGAGGTTATAATTACCATAGTTACTGTCATCGCCAAGTATATCTACGTATGACAGTAATGCTCCCAAAGCACCTAATGCACAGCTAAACTCAGATAGTAGATCCTTGACAGGTTCAATAGGCCCTCGGACTACCCTACCAAGATCCTGCACTAAATCTCGTGATTTGAATTCAGACTTCTTTCTCTCAGATAGGAGTATACCACAACTACGAAGTGCATCATGCAAAGCCTTAGATACTGCACATTTCCCACTTTCCATAGGTAGAAGACACTCCTTGCAACCAAGAGCTACTAAAACTGATTCCATATTTGTAAACTGGCTATCATCAAGAAACTCCGCTATCCCAATTACCTGTCTAGTCATATCTATAAAGCTTAGTCCCACTGTGCACTGATTTTCATGGAAGCTCGGATACAACGAAATAATAACAGGGGAATCCTGCATGTCATTGTTGGCAAACAAAATGTCTTCAAAACTTCCAAGTCTCCCTGGTGTTCCGGTCTTAGCCAACCTCCAATTCGATCCACTGCCTTCATATAGCTCCAACGTGTGGTCTCTTCTCTCCAACAATAGGTCACGTGCAATTGCCTCAAACATGTTTCTACTAACACTTACACTTGAAATGCCATCAGAACCACTTCCAAGTTGTCGCAATGCACTCGAAGTATGGTAATATGTCTTTGCAATGAATACGGCACAATCACCATGAACGGTATAATAATCCTGATCAAACATTAAATGATAATATAAAAAAAACCAAGCAACAATGAACAACATAGTATCACAAAAGTGTATTTCGGAAACATGACATTGAATTTAATCACCAAATAAAGGCTAAAGCAGCAATTGGAAACAGCATTATTGCAATTTGCAATTTTAGTACTTTTTATATATTTAACAGTCCAAGTAAATGAACCTGAACATTCATAGGCTTTTTTACAGCTTTTTACAATTTATACAACGTGGCAGAAGAAAATTGTATATAAAAAAAGATGTGTTTAAATTTCAAAAACCTACTAATCAATAAAATTTAGAGAATATGTATGACATTTCTGGTACCCACATTGTTACTAAAGAAAGCCCCAATTGATGCAGGACAGAATCGGTGGACCGGCACTAATCACCGTGAAAATGGTGTTAAAATGCCATCAACGGCCTAAACAAACCAAAATTAAAGCAAACCGGACTTAAACCGTCAAAACAGGCCCGAACCGGCCCAAAACAGGCTGAACAGGACTCTGAATTGCCAAAAACATTCTGAACCGGCCGGTTCAAGATCTGAACTGGCTGCAAAACCAAGTGAACTGGCCTGTGGCCCAGACTGGCACGAGCGAACTGGCATCAGCCAGTCACATGGCCGCCACGACTTACCCCTGTGTAGGTCGGGGCAGCGAGAGGGAACTCTCCCCCCCCCGGTGGGGGTCGGGGGGTTTCGACTCGACCAGTTGCACGGTGGCTCATGGAGGCATGTGGTTGCACCCAACGGTATGTAAAGGGACCAGCTGCTTCATCTTATCCACCCTACTTCGTTGTCTTCTCACGGTCATGCTCGACGATGATCGTTGTCTTCTCATGGTCGTGCTCGGCAACCTCGTCCAGATGACTGACGCGCACAGCTGGCGCAAGGCAGAGCAAGGAAGGGTGCAGACAGACACGCACAGTCGGGGGCGGTGGTGGCAGGCAAGGCTGTGGCAACATCAACGAAGGTTCAAAGCGTTGGGAAAGAAAACACCTCGCAAAACCATGCGAAGCTTTGTCACCGACCTCTTCCCCTCTCCTCGTCCCCTTCTTCTTATTGCTACGTCCGGTGGCAGTGGAAGGACTGGCAGGGTGGTCCCCTGAAGGCAGATCTGGAGGCATACAAGCGAAGTTGGCACAATATCAGCGGGCGTGAGCTGCTGGAAGGGAGCGCAGAAGGGCTGCTCCCGTTGCTAGTTGATGATGAAGGAGGCCGAGTGAAGAGGAAGACGAGCCCGGGCATCGCCAAGTCCGCTTCCTCCATTGCCCATGCGATCGGGAATGCTGCTGCCATGTAGGGATCCCACGGACGCATGCAGGGAAGCAACTATGGATGCTGCTGCTGGATTCCCGCGGACGCACAAGGGGGAGGCAGGTGGCCACAACGGGTAAGGCAAGTCCCTTTGTAGAAAGCTGGCACGCGTGACGACAGCAAGGGAGACGCTATTGCAGAAGCTTGATGGGAGGGGAAAAGGAGGACAGAAATAGAAGACAAAGAAGAAAGAATGGCAGTCTCACAACGACAGGGGTGGAAACTGGAAAGGAATAGCCGACGCTAGAGGTGGGAGGAGAGCGGCACTCACGCTAGGGTGGGGAAAGAGGAGACGGGGCGGAGCCCCTCTCATGGGAGACCCAAACACAAGGTGTTCCAAAAATTCTACTATTTTTTTCAATACGTACATCGGTTCTCATCTTATAGAGGGAGGACTGAGGAGATATTTTAAAAAAAAGCCTTCTACGACTTCTATTTACAAACTTGTTTTTTCAAGGACCCAAACATAAAAAGACCTGAAATTTACCAAAATTTGTTCCCATCAACTAAGTATTTATATATATACACATACATATAATTATATATATGTGTGTACATATATATATGTATAGATCTACTCCATATGTGGAAAAAAAATTCAAACAACCCTAAAATCGTAACATTGAGGTTCTTTAAAAGTATACAAAAAGATTAAAACATCTCTACTAGATGTTAGGAAAAGAAATTTGTAAGAATAAAAAAGGAAAATTCGATAGATGAAAGTTAACCCTAAAATTGTCTGCCGATGGAAAAATATATAAACAAAACATTATCGAAGGTGGAAGACAAGAACGATACAAGAAAAAACCTCCTTTAGGCGGTGGAAGATGGTGGTGGATGGCAGTAGATGGCAGATGGCGGACACCTTCAAGGGAGCTCCGTCAATTCCTGTTCATCTGAGCATGGGTCAAGTGTTGGAGGTGGTTTTGTCAAGTGGGGGGTAGACCAGGGGGTAGGGTTTAACTTAAACAGGTGAACCAATTTGCCACTAGTCATCTCAGCCAAGCGGTCAAGCGACCATCCGGGTGTTAAGGTGTCAGCCTTGGCTGCCTGGGTGACCAAGGCAAACGCCTTCTTTGGCCTTGGAAAGGCATCCAGTCCAAGTGCTCTCTTGAGAGCGCCTTTACGCATAGATGTACGTCATGACAATAGTGCTTCACTCCCACCGTCAGTCAACGCTGGAAGGCACCAAAAAGAGCTATGCATTCCTCAAACAAGATACAGTAACTTACTAAGCCTCCCGGGCTCTGTAGCAAAGCTTGAAACCCACCATGAAGCTGTCTACAGCTTCCTGCCATCATCGGAGTCGGAAGTCTGTAGTGAGGCCACCATCGCAGCAGGAAAGCTATAACGAAGCTAAGTCAACAAATGAAGCTAACTCAAAATTGTCTAAGTCAACAAATGACCAAAGACAAACAAATCAAATCAAATCTTAAACCAAGAAGACGATCAATGAACACAAACTAAAAGGTTTGATTAAGTTCAACCAAATTCCATCTCATAAGATCATGGGGATATGTCTTCCAGCTTTGTGTTTACGTGGATGAATGACTTCCGTTCGATATGTTGCTGTGATGCTTAATCAAAAGTGTTCGAGTGTTTACTCGATATAATTAACACTGGAATATCACAAGTCCGATGGAAAGAGGTCAAAATTTATTTTCAAAGAACTCAGAAATCCTCACAAATTAAATTGTGGTTCAGATCATCTAAGTGGTGGATGATACCCATGTCAACACTAAACAAATCTGTGGAACCTCGGTGTTCCTATAAAATAATACCACATCAAATTAGCTAATATTCCTATGAATACCACATATTTTCTTAGTAGTCAATGCTAGTCTAAAGCAAAAGAATTTTCTAAAAAAGAGAATTCTAATTGAAAAAATGAGGTTTCAACATATCTATATCTCAAATTCAGAAACCAGAATTGAAATCAAAACATCAAACCTAAATTCATAAATTCCAAATTCTTAGCAGATAATGAGATCTCATTCCAAAAGACACAACGTCTAAGTAAAGTTAGGGATAACAAAGACTAAACATGATAACCCAGATTTGAAAATTCATCAAGTTTTCTAACTCAAAGTTAGAATCTCCAAAAACACATTAAATCTGAAACTCAGACTCTTAAATTGTCAAATATCAAATTTCAAATAAGACCTTTGAAAACCCCAAATTTTCTAAAATCTGAGGTTTCAAATTTGAAACTAAAACCTCAAGTTTCAAAATCATCAAAAACTGAAATTCCAATCTCATATTCAAAAGTTTCAAAATCCGAAAATCCAAATCTTAAATCCCAGAATCCTTAAATTTGAAATTCAAATCTGAACCTTGATCAAATCAAACCAAACTAAAGATCAATCTCAAAGACCCTAGGTCTTAATAGCAACAAAAAAAAACCAATCAAAACAAATCTTAGAGAAACCCAGACCAAAAAATATAAAATCAAACCAAACTGGAAACAGAACCTCAAAAACTTTTAAAATCAAAAAAAGCAGATCTAAAACCTCAGGTCCTGAAGTCCTCCCATCTGAAAATTCAAACAAAAATTCCCAAACAAAAACAAATTATTCAAACAAAAAAGAAACGTAAATTCCCACATTCAAGGCTCCAAACCTCAAACAGAAAAAAGGGGACTTGGGCTTAGAACTCCAAATTCCATAAGGTTAAAACTGAAATTTGAACTAAACTAAAGGGTTCTCAAATTTGAAATTCTGAAATCTGAAAGATGATAAGCTGGAAATTTCAATCTCAGAGGCACTTGAACTCAACACCCCAATTCAAGAAAATCAATAATCTGAAAATGGAAGTTTTGAAGGAGGAGACAAATCTGAAACCTGAGACAAGAAAACCCAAACCTGGGATCCAAAGCCTAAAAGACAACCAACCTAAAATCCACACAATTCAAATCTTGCCAATCCTCAAATTAAAAATATAAAATCTAAATGTTTCAAAATCTGAGAATTCACTAAAAATCAAATCCAAATTGAAACCCCCCTAAAATACATCAAATATGAAAGATAACAAGTTGAGTAAGATTAAAACCAAAACCTCATAAATTGAAAAGGCATCAAACCAAAACATAAAAACACGCCCTCAAAAAACCTCAAAATCAAAAGATATCAAAACTTAACCAAAACAGCAAGACAAAACAAAACACCTTTCAAATAAAATTCCACACCAGCTCAAACCAAACCCAAAACACAATAAATAAACAATCAAATTCAAAACAGATCCTTAATCTAAAAGATGTCAAGTCTTTATAAAAAATAAATAACCAATTCAAAACAAGCCAAATTCCCAAGTAAACCTTAATCAACTCAGATTAAGTCCAATGATAATAGCAAAGACAAAGACATCGAGTCTTTATCCAAAAAAGAAAAAAAAAACAAATCAAACTCCTAAACAAACTCAAATCAATAATCAAAGCAAACGAAATTTAAAACAATATGTTTGCATTCCTTCAAATTCATGGGTCCATTGTTCCTTAAGGGTTGTATATTTTGTCAAAGTGTCTTCCATTCACGAATTGTTATGGAGATTGATCAAGAGTATTCGAATAGTTGTTTGATGTAATTAATATCGATACTTCGCATGTTCAACGAGGAGAGGTCAAAAACTAAATTTCCAAAAAATCCAACAACCTCAATACATATTTTTCATATATCATGAATTAGCTAATAATAATACCACATTTTCCTAGTTGTTAAAGCTACATCAAAAACAAAAATTCTTACTTTCAAAAAAGAAAGACATTTTTTGAGGTTACATCAACCACAAGGTGAAGGTTTTGTGGCTATTATGCAGATGACCATACCATACCTTCTTGAAGTGTGCAATTACTAGCATATTCGTGCTAGGATCGATTGTATCCAAAAATTTTCGAAGGCAGAAATGAGTTATAGATTATGGAATAAAGAATTCAGAGGCCCTCTCAGGTGAAGTTACAATCCTTCAGGCCATAGTTGTCAAGGAGACAAGGTGACCAAAATGTTCAAAGGTGTCAATTCTGCTTTGCAACAAGGTGGCCGCTTAGGTGCTGCTTACACACCCTAGGCAGTAACATTAGATGGTTATACATGCATAATTACATATATATATATATATATGCATGTGTATATACAAAAAAGTGTGTTGGTCCTAAAAAGTGTGTTGAATATTCAGGTGGTAAAAATGTGTTGTTCCTAAAAGCTACATTTCCCGTCAATAATCTGAAACAAAGCACTCTATCAAGTCACTGATATATAAGGCAGGGCTCAAATGACACTGTTGCACCATCTTGTTGTGCTACTAAATCTCCTCCCCTTAATATTTTTCACAAAGCAACGGTGAAAAAAGATATCCAAATAAGAACAGAATAAAGAGAGAATTTCATGTGCTGATCCCATTGTTTGCAATCTCAGCTAGATCTTGTGAGATTCTCCGTCTCAGCAAAATGTTGAGATTCAACAGACCCAAACCGCTTCTGGACTGGCACTGGAGCTATAGCAGATGGCAGCGGCACTAGATGGGATTGTCCAGGATCATCTTCCCACCAGATAAGGTCTCGCCAGTCGGGTACACAGACCAGCTGAGACTCAATATACAAGATCCACAACTTCTTGAGACCGAGAAGCACTCAATATATAAGATTCACAATTTCTTGAGACCCGGAAGCACCAGATCCACAACTTAAGTTAAATTTTGTGTTATCCAAATCGATGCCAGGTCAGAGAGTCCAAATTGGCAAGACCCTTATTTCCTACTCGATAAGGTGGGCAAGACGGAACGTAATGGCCACACTCCACGCTGCTGCATTTCACGCACTGCCCACCATCTCCACCACACCACTCCAAGGCATCTTCCACAGCCCCATCTCACAAGATCTCACCACGCCACCATCTTGAGACAATTCCATAGTCGGATTTGGCATTCCTTGGCTGATGCCATCCTTTCATTGTTGTTCCCATGCAGCACTTATCTCTTGCCAGTTTCTCTCATGCCACTTTGTTGCCCCTTTCCTTCACCCGATAAATGTCCCCATATGCACATCTCTCTTCCTTCATCTAATAAATGTACCATTCTCTCTCTCCCCACCTAACAAATGCACACCACATATCCTCCTCTCTGACTCTCTCACTCACCTAATAAATGCACTAAATAGTACCAAAAATTTCTTCTCACATATCCCCATCTTTCCTGATGAAAGTAATGTTCTTCACATTTTTCATCTTTTTTATTTATGGAATACATATATAATATTTAATTTTAAATTCCATGGAGTAAAACACTCTGGCCAGAGAGGGGAAGCTGCAGCATACGGTGTCTGAGGGGCAGCAATGCCATAGTCATGCAGGTCCAAGACAGCCCAGATTCTGGACCCACATGTCCCAACTTATGTTGCAGATACCATTAGCAGTTGCGAGGATCTAAAACTTAAGTTGCAAATCCTAATTAAATGGGTTGTGCCAAGTCTGAAAATCCAGACCAACATGGCCCATCTTCCCCACACAATATAGTAAGAAAGACACCACAGAGGCACACCCTGGTGCCTCTGCCTCCTGTCGCATCCCTCCTCCCATCCAATGCCTCTCTCACCCTGGTGCCTCTTCCGTCCGGAAGGGAGCCGCATGCAAGCGGCAGAGCAAGGGGAGCAGGCGGGGGTCACGACGATGGCGGGTGGAGTCAGGGGGACCCGGTGGTCTTGCGCGTCCTCGCAACGGCCGTCCGTCGTCCTCGGCGTCGTCTTCTTCCTCGGAGACACTATCGCCATTTGCGATGCTACTAGCGCGAGCGACGCCGTGGGAGGGAGCCGCCGAAGAGCTCCTTGACCTCTTCCCTTTTTCTCATCCCCTTCTTCCTCTTGCTTCGTTCGGTGGAAGGGGAGGCCCAGCAGAATGGTTTCGTGAAGGCGGATCCAAAGGAGGGACCGTCGTCGGCTCGTGCTATCGTGACCGGGAATCGCTGGATCATCGGATCACTTCGCCGAGAGATGTCGCCGATGAGGAGCAACAGTAACCGCTCCCGTCGATGTCGAGAAGGAACCGAGAAGAAGAAATGGGGATGAACGGCACTGAGGCCAGGGAGGGGAGGAGGAAGGAACCGGGCTCTTCCCGGAGGTGAAGGGGTGGCCGGCCTAGACGCCGGAGGTGGGGAACGAACAGCCCTCACTGGCCGGGGCGGGGGAAGAAACAGCGGGCCGAAGCCCTCTCACGAGAGAATCAACGACTAGGGCGTTCCAAAAATTCCTTCTGTTGCATCTTCATGTCAATTACAGAGGATGCCCCTTTATAGACGTGGCTAACAATTTTGACTAAAAGACCCACATTAGAAAAATATTTACACACTCCACACAACATAAAAACAATTTAAAAATTGTTTTAAACTCCAAAATTGTCCCTGTCAATATATAAGTATTGTATTAAATAAACTTAAAATAAAATATTTAATTTAATTCGAGTTATTCGGTTTACCAATTTGGTTTGATTTCAAAGGTCTTAGAAACCAAACCAAACCGATCGATAATTCAAACTAAAATGAACCAAACCAGTTGGTTTTTCAGGTTGAACCAAATAGGGAACAGCCCTAAGTGTGTGTGCGCCTATAGGACAAAAGTGCATAACAAAACGTGAGAGATGCAATCGTGGTGCTGAGGATTGTCAGTCTTGTGACATCAATCAAGTGAGAGAAGCTTAGAACCTTTGTGCAAGAGCTGCCAATATTTGGCATTGCATTGAAGAAAAATAGACTACCACAATTTATAATTGAAAATAAATATAGTATTAAATTGATACCCACTAAAAAAGAAACAAACACAAAAATGATGCCAACCAAAGTGACCCTCCATCCCAATAAACAGAATGTAAGGTATCCAGAGCCCATTTTCCATTAAAAGAAACAAAATAGCACCATATTCAGGGTAATCACCTAACTACTAATCCTATTATTCATTCCCATTTGGTTTAAGCCCAAACAGTATCATGATTATCTGTCAAATCCTTCAACCTCCTATAGTTTGCCGCCTCAAATCCCATGAAAAGATAGGGTCAACACAGGCAACCAGTATAGGTAAGCCAAAATATTTTCCGGTGAAACGGAATCCAAGAAGCAAACAGAAATTAAATATTTTGCAAGCAAATAACGGTGCTCCCTATTTATGTTCGCACATACTACAAACCATTTGCTAGATGATGAAAGCTTACTTAAAATGCCACATATGGGAGTTATCCGCATAACAAATTGAGAAAGTAACAAACCATTAAACGGTCACATACTTGTATTAGTAAAGGAAGGCTAAGGGTCACACTAGATACTTCATCAGACACCTATATCGATATCAAATGATTAAATCTACTACAGGGTAGTGTCAAAATTTTAGTGCTAGAGTATATGATGTCAACGTAAAAAATGATATAGTATTTAAATATTACTCCCAAATATCTAGACATCCTAACCGATGATCAAATATATAACAAAGAGCAAATACAAAAATATTATGCCTTGAAAGTTAAAAAATCCTGATACCTTCAAAAAAGAGAGAACCAACACATATTTCCTAAATATTATAGAAAATAAAAGGAGATCTACGAACTCGTGTTAAAAAAATAGATAATAATCAACTTAGAAAGCAAAGAACCATTCATCACTCACCCGGCGATCAAAGAAGCGCACGGCCCGTGGATCCTACAGCAAGCCGAAACCCGACAAGAAGGCCAAAAAATAGGGTAAAAAGTAACTGCCCAGTCAATTCTTGACAGGAAGGAAATACAAACCTGTGACAAACACAAGAAAATGTTAAAATGCTTACCGAAGGTAGAGTTTTGAAGAAGGAGATGAATCCCTGGGCCTGTCTAGCATCTGCCACCAACAAAAAAGCACCTGGTGAGCAATACCGGTAGGGGAAGTGAAATAAAAGGTGCAGCAGGAAAACTAGCGTTTGTGGGGTGTAAAAAGGTACCGAGTTTGAGTTCGGGGAGCTTATTCTGCTCCCCGATGTTGTCTTCCTCCACCATGACGGCCGAGTGCGCCCGTTGCCAAGACAGGTTTCGGAGTAAGAAGCGCGCGGAGAGATCAGAACAAACCGCTGAAATGGTAAGCGGGGAAACGTACCTAAAAATGCTGCAATTTGCTATCACTTGATGGGACGTCCTTGGAGTTCCCGACGCAGTGGCGGGAAAGGCGGTGACGTTTCCTCTTTCCGTCCTTCGGGCTCGAAGCCCAGTGGGCTGGTATATATTGCAAATATCCTGCGCACCAAAAAAGTATCCGACCATTGATTGATCCAAACTTACTTCTAATGTCTAATTTACTCGGAGATTGAAATATTTAAATTATTTGATTATATATTAATTAATTTTTAGGAATTTTTTACATTTTAATAAAACACTTAAAATCGAGTTATACAGTTAGCTTTTTAGTTTTCAGGCATATCATCTCTGTAAAGAGATAGAAGTAACATACATAATGTAACTTTAAATAAATATTTATTTGATTAATAAATAAATTTTTCAGTTAATTTAAGTGTTTTTGCTTCAAATTAATAAGTTGGGTATAAAATTAATGTAATGTTTGGTTACATATAAATTATGTGTTTGTTCTAAAAATATGTTTTTTTGGCGACATTTTCCCTCTGTGAACCCTCGCCTTTATATATGGTTTATACATTGCTCCCACGAGTTTTGTTACCGTATTTCATCAAACACAATGAAATCATTGTTATCTTGTACCCTGTTTGATTAGAGTTTCATTTTTGATACTATATCAATATTGATATTAATATTTTCAAATGTTGGAGTATCAATATCAAAAGTAATACAAGTTGACACTTGTATTATGTAATATACTTTGTTTACATTACAAATTTAAAAATTGATACAATTAACCAAACATCTCTTAATGACTCTTATTAATATCAATCTTAAAATCGATAGTGATAGAGATACCTAACAGTGTTACGAAACAGGACATTAGTCTTTGTTTTAACATAAATTTGTATGATAAAATTATTTAAAAAATTATCGTGCAACCAAACACTCCATAAAGAATTCGAAAGTTTGGCCAAAATAAAGATGAATTGACGTTTGTTTTGGCTTGATCTAAAAATCTCAACTCTTTTTGTACGACAAAAATAATTAATTTGATTAAGTTGTTTTAAACTAAGTAGTGCCTGATAAAACTTGAGCCGAAAATATGAAATCTAAGAACAAGTTGTATTATAACATTGTTAAAAATAAACAATGGTCTTTCAATGCATCTGTTTCGTATTGATATTAGTAAATCTCCAATTCCATTTCGTGCACGGAGCCTAAATATCAAAATTAAAAAATCTATTTCTCCGTATCAAAACTGAGATGTGGTTTTATATAAAAGACATCAAATAATAGAGTTAGGGTATTTACAAGAGTTCGACGGAGAAACATCTTTCATTTTTTCATAAAAAAATGGAGACTCACGTATTTAAATAATAATTAACTTATAAATTCATCGCCGTCACGTCATGTCAGTCTCATTTGTTCGATCTTAGAGAACGAAAAATGTTCTGTGCACCAAATAATTGACATCTAACTCAAAACGTGGCTTGGCTTCCTTCCGTTCCAAGAACCTGAAAACTTCCCTCACGTAAGTATTGGAGGAGAGTTTCTCAAACTTCTCTCGTAAAAAGATTGAAATGATGTGATTTAATATTCTTCGAATCACTGTCACATCTACGTCGTCTCGATTTGTTTATCTGAAAAGAGCCGCTATGCAAACTCAAATAGAGAGGAGAAATGGTCACGTAACCAAAGGGGCAGAAGAGCTCCCACGCTCAGCGAACTCAAATAGAGAGGAGAAATGGTCACGGAACCGACTGCCGAGGTCGATGACGCCAGCCAGTGGAGAAAGAGGAGTAAGCGTGCGAGGACTGCGCAGTGCAGACAGAATAGCGATATCTAGAGACAGAGAGAGAAAGGCGTGGTAACAGGACACATGCCCCAATGGCAGGAGCCGCTGGCCGGAGGCGATCGGATTCCAAGCTGCGATGACCAGGGTCGACATGATCAGCGGCAAAAGGTCCTCCCGCACGGCGACGCTGGCCGTCCTTCTTCTCAGTCTGAGCGGCGCGGCGGCGCAGCTCATCAACGCGACTTGCTCGGCAGACGGCTACCCCAAGGGCAGCGTCTTCTCTCGGAACCTCGATGCCCTCTTCTCCTCCCTCTATTCCGTCGCCAATTCCACCAGGTTCCACAACGCCACCGTCGGGGACGCGCCGGACCGCGCCTACGGTCTCTTCGCCTGCCAGGGCGACCTTTCGCCCCGGGAATGTCGGGACTGCGTTTGGACGGCGACGGCCAACATCTCGAGGAACTGCCCAGGCCGGAGCCGGCGGGGCGTAATTTGGCTCGAGTACTGCCTGCTGCGGTTCTCCGATGGCAACTTCTTCGGCGTCGTCGACACCGGCGGATTCTCCATGTGAGGAACCCCTTCGCCAGTGCCCCCGACCCGACGGCACCGTTGGCGGTGCTCGAGCAGCTCGCTAGGGCGGCGCCCCAACGCCGACCCCTGATGTTCGCCACCAGCAGGTCGGAAGCCAAGGGCGTCTATGCTCTCGCGCAGTGCACGGGCGACCTGCAGCCGCAAGACTGTTCCGCCTGCCTCGGCACGGTCGTGCGGGACGTCAAGGCATGCTGCAGCCTGGCAAGGGGATACCGCTACCTCGCGCCGAGTTGCTGGGTCAGGTACGAGGCAGATTCCAGGTTCCTCGACCGAAGCAACGAGTTTTTTTTTTCCAAATAACGCATTTTTTTTTTTGTAAAACTAACGCGGCAAAACTTTTTTTTGCAAAACTAACGCAGTTTGGACCAAGTCGGATTTTCAAAATCCGACTTTGTTCTATCTCGGCCGCCTTGCGTCGAAAAAATTAAAAGTCGGAGTATATTAGTCGGACATTATCAATCCGACTTTAAAGTCGGGTTTTATATACCCGACTTTGTTTTTACTTTTACCCCCGACAGCGCCTCTTCTTTCACCCTACCCTATCGACTTTCACCTCGGCAGCGGCGCTCCATCTTCCCGGCGGCGTTGCTTCCTCGCCCGGCGGCTCCAAGCTTCTCCCGGCGGCGCTGCTTCCTCTCCCAGCGGCGCTGCTTCCTCGCCCGGCGGCTCCAAGCTTCTCCCGGCGGCGCTGCTTCCTCTCCCGACGGCGAGGACGCCCCTTCCACAGCATCGGCGGCGCGGCGGCATTCCCCCTTCCCGGCGGCGTTCCCCTTCCAGCGGCGGCGCGGCGTCCTCCTTCCAGCGGCGGCGGCGTCCTCCTTCCAGCGGCGCGACGTCCTCCTTCCAGCATCCACCGATTTTCTTCACCGGAATATTGCAGGTATAAAATCAAGATCTAAAATAATTTAGAAATGAATTAATCGGTTTAATCGATTCCAAATAAGCATATTCTCGTCGGAATCTTATCCAATTGATCGATGCTTGTGTCTCATATTTTTATAAATGCTTGTGTCTCCTGATTCACCGGTTAATTGGGATGTGGTCCTGGGTTCCCTAAGTGGCAAGGCAAAAGACATCCTTTGTCTATCTAGTTCCAGTTTTAAGCCGTCGGCCAGTTTTAACAGTGCTAAGAGAACAGTGACTTTCTTCATGCCAGGCTTTGACAAGTCTGAGATCAAGCTGTATCAAGTATGTGAGCATCTTTTTCTTTTGAGAAATGATGCTTCTCTTCATATACATTAACATCTTGTGTTTGCGTATGTTGTTAATCATACTCTGGAGACTGCATGTATTTGTTATCGAACTTGCTTGCCATCTTTTTCATCATTTATGAGCCATTTTCTCTTGTATGCCTAGGTGATTTAGCTTTTTTCTTATTTTTCATTTTATGATATCTATATCTGGTGGTGCAAATCTTAATTCGGATTAGCTAAATTATGGCTCCCAAAATCATTGTTGCAGTATAGAGGAGGATAGTAGTTGTGCTTATTCTTGTTGAAATCGGCCGGAATCTGTTTGTGCCTCGAGATCTTCCAAAATCCCCGTATTACACATCTATATATAAATACATATGAATATTAATTTAGATATTAATTTAGATATTCACCCCCATTAAATGTTTCGATCAAGGAGTTGTAATTTAGATAGTCACCCTCATTAAATGTTATAACCTTACTAATTTCATGATAACCCCAGTGACAACAAATTACAAGGATGTCATCGGAAGAGGAGAACAATAGGAGTAATGAGCCTTCGTATGTTACACACAATCCATATGGAAGTTGGAATCCATACACACAATATCAACCGACAATGACTGAGTTGTTATCTCAATATGTCAACATGGATGTTGGACCAAGTGATACAAGAAGAAGTCACTCTCAAAGTGTCTTTGATTTGAACGAAGAACATGACTTGGATGAAATATATGACGACTCGTCAAGTGACAATGATAACATAACGAATGAGGTGGTTAACAGCATCTCGTTCATTGATGAGTTTAATGACTCTGAAGATGTATCTTGGATGAACAATGCAGTTGCCAATAATCAGTTTGTGGAGGACGATGAAGAAGATTCTGGAGGAGAAGATAGAGAATTAGTAGTTAGAGGCGAAGGTGAAAATGTCGATGAGATTGCAGAAGGAAATATTTTTACATGCAAAGAGGATTTAATTCATGCTGTATCTACGTGGTCAGTGAAGCGCAACGTCCAATACCGTACTGATAGATCAATGAAGTCTTTCTTGACATTAATTTGTCATGCAAAACATCAGGGATGTCTGTGGAGATTACATGCTTGCATTAGTAAACGAGTTGGTGGCTTATGGAAAGTTATGAAGTTTAACGATAATCATACATGTAGAACGCCGAGTCATAATACAAGCCACAACCAATTGGGTTCCACCACAATTGCCCGTTTGATTATGTCCATTGTTCGTTCCCGTTTAAACATTATGCCAAGAGAGATCAGGGATATGGTGCAACTGAAATACTCAATAAGACCGTCATATCACAAAGCTTGGAACGCTCGACGAAAAGTGTTTAAAAAACTTTTTGGAGACTGGGAAAGTTCTTACACCAACTTGTTGAGGTACATAGAAGCTGTGAAGATAAGTATGCCGGGAACCACTTGTAATTATTTATGTGAGAGTAACAGTACTCGATTATTGTTTTTCTTTTGGAGTTTTTCACCATGCATGGAAGGATGGCGCTCTTGTAGACCAGTTATCAGTGTTGATGGAACATTTCTCCATGGAAAATACCGTGGTACTCTACTAGTTGCATGTGGTGTAGATGCAGACCAGGGTTTATATCCACTAGCATTCGCAGTTGTAAATAGTGAAAATGATCGGTCCTGGTCGTGGTTTTTTGAGCAGATGTATTCATTAATTCCTTCAGTTAGATATCGACGACACAGTACACCGGACATGTTTCTGAGCATATTTTGATTTTGAATTATAGCTCAAAGGACATGTTCAGATTCAAAAGTTGCTAGTCACCAGAAATGACTACCAATTGCAACAAACGAAAATGGACATCTTACAATTGCAGGCAGATCTAGCTCAAAAACTTCACTTCACGTTTCCAACATATGAAGAGGCCCCAAATCCAATGCAATCTCCGGCGGGGCAATGGTTACAACCCCCTTTTGCTTGGAGTGGACCCGGCGGACCGAGCACATCACGACAACAACCATCTCAAAGTACACCGCTGGAGCATCAGGTATTGACTCAACAGTCCACAATAGTCGATGCAAACACACCCCCGGCTCCACTCCGTCCAAGACGTGGAAGAACTCAATCTACAAGTCGCCTACATCCTATCCATTATTCAAATCAAGAAGAGGAAGCGGCAGAAGAAGAAGAAGAAGAAGAACGACCTCCACAAAGGCTTCTCCGAAAGAAGAAGGTTGTGAAGCGACGGAAATGAGTTTTCCTTTTTCATTGACTTTGTGGATGTTGTGTGTTTAAAGTGTGGCATGTGTGTATGGAATGCCATATGGATGTGGAACTTTATGGATGTTTTCAAAAACCTTTTGTTTGCAAAGTTTGGATGTGGAACTTTATGGATGTTTAAAGTTTGGTTGCAAAGTCTGGTTGTATGTTACATATGGATGTGGAACTGTATGGAATGCCATATGGTTGTGTGTTTGAATGGTTGTAGGTTGCCATGTGAATGGAATGTATGTAGAAACACAGGTTGTTATGTGTAGAGAGCATTGGAGAAGAATAGTTTGTTCTACAGGATGTGTAGAAATCGACCAGTTCTGTAAAACTGTTTTTAAAAACAAAAACTGTCCATAAAGTCGGATTTTAAAAGTCCGACTATCTCAGAAAGTCGGACTTTTAAAATCCGACTTTAAAGGAGGATTTGTATAAAGTCAGGTTTAGAAAACCCGACTAAGTTCCTCCCAGAATCCTCCCAGCACCCTGGGTTCTGGGACGGATACAAGTCGGGTTTAGAAAATCCGACTTTAAAGGAAGCTTTGTTCAAAGTCGGATTTTCTAAACCCGACTAGGTCCCTCCCAGAATCCTCCCAGCACCCTGCTTTGTTCAAAGTCGGATTTTCTAAACCCGACTAGGTCCCTCCCAGAATCCTCCCAGCACCCTGGGTTCTGGGACGGATACAAGTCGGGTTTTCCAAACCCGACTTTGAACAAAGCTTCCTTTAAAGTCGGATTTTCTAAACCCGACTAGGTCCCTCCCAGAATCCTCCCATCACCCTGGGTTCTTGGACGGATTCAAGTCGGGTTATCCAAACCCGACTTAAAAAGGAGCTCTGTTTAAAGTCGGGTTTTTGAAACCCGACTGGGTGCCTCCCAGAATCCTCCCAGCACCCATGGTTCTGGGACGGATCCAAGTCGGGTTATCAAAACCCGACTTGAAAGGAGGCTCTGTTTAAAGTCGGGTTTTGATAACCCGACTTGGTGCCTCCCAGAATCCTTCCAGCACCCAGGGTTCTGGGACGGATACAAGTCGGGTTATCAAAACCCGACTTTAAACAGAGCCTCCTTTAAAGTCGGGTTTTTTAAACCCGACTAGGTCCCTCCCAGAACCCTCGTTTTGGGACGGAGGCAAGTCGGTTTTTTAGAACTCGACTTTAAGCCTAGCTTTATTTAAAGTCGGGTTGTTATAACCCGACTTCCGACTTTATGAACAGTTCTTCTAAAGTCGGTTATATTTTATCCGACTTATTTCTATTCCCGTAATTTGGACATTAGGCGGAACAAAGTCGGATTTTGAAAATCCGATTTGGTCCAAACTGCGTTAGTTTTGCAAAAAAAAGTTTTGCCGCGTTAGTTTTACAAAAAAAAAAAAAGTGCGTTATTTGAAAAAAAAAAACTCCCGAAGCAACGCCACCAGCGCGGAGCTCTTCGACAGCCGCTGCCAGGGCGGCAACTTCCCGGCCGGCAATACTGCAGAAGCCATGGCGAGCAAGAGCAGCCTCGATCGCCTCCTCTCGCTTCTCTCGTCTAATATCTCTTCGACCGGGTTTGCCAGCTTCAAGGTGGGGAACGGCTCGGCGACCATCTACGGACTTGTCCTGTGCAGGGGCGACCTCCCCGGCGGCGGCGAGGGTTGCAGGGACTGCCGCGTCAAGGCGAAGACCAGGGCTTTGCAAGACTGCGCCAACAAAATGGAAGCTACCGTCTGGTACGAGAGGTGCCTCCTCCGCTACTCTACCAAGTCCTTCTTTGGGGCAGTAGACGCCGGGCGCCATTACTGCGCCGAACAGGGGATCTCCGAGGCCGACGACAGGGCCGTTCTGCAGATGATGGGCAGGCTGGCACGGACGGCGCCGAACACGAGCTCTATGTTCTCAGCGACGGGGGAGCGTGTAAGCACCGCGCTGCCCACAGGCTATGGCCTCTCGCAGTGCACCCGGGACGTCGACGCTGACGGCTGCAGAACATGTTTGGACTGGGGCATCAGAAATGCGAGCGCCTACTGCAGGCAGAAGGCGGGGTGGCGCTATTGGTCGGGCAGCTGCACGTTGCGCTTCGAGACGAGCCTCTTCTTCGGACTGAGACGATGCATACTCATTTCTCTGTTCAACGCAGATTATAAATATTATCATTTAATATTTTATTTAATAATTTTCAGATTGTAATTTCAGACACTTTTCTGCTGCACTCTCGTCTTTGAGACACGTCTTCGACCAAGGAGTGAGGATCACCTCAAATAAATTTTGTATATTAAATATTTATTTTAGTATGTATTAATTAATTATTTAATCGTGTATTTAATGTAAATACGTGAAAGATCTGATAATATTCTTTCAAGAAATCCCTTGAGGTAATTCTCGCTCTCAAGTGACGTAATGTCTCTTCTTACCGAGGATAAGATATCATGGAGACCATGCTACAACATAAATCGCTTACGAGGTGTCCGGTTTGTTTGTTATCAAAATATGTTTTTAATATTTTTATTAAAAATAATTAAATTATCGTAAAAATACATTTTAATGATTAAAAAAGAAGATGAGATGTTTTCTTGTGATTTCTCATATTTTATAGATTTTTGTCCTTCTATCATATCCAATGTAAGAAATTTATATATTAATTAATTTTAAATTATTTTAATATAAAATTATATTGTAGCAACCACCCCAGGCCCAGCTGACTCGGTACTTAAAAAATAAACAAAAAAACAATGCATGTATTGTTCGAGCACCTCGTCCTCACCTGCCTCCCTTTCTTACAAGTTCAGGCAATCAATCGAGTTCATGTAATATAGAAAGCGGTGTTCTTGCATGATTCTCGGTGTTGCAACGGGATTCTTGGCTTCCAAATTTCGACGTTTCTTTTTCTTTTTCTTGCCACTTGTTTTGCAGAGGACGGGAGCAGGGAGAAGAAGTCCAGAGTTGCGATCTTGACAGCCACAGCGGCGTTTCTGTCGGCAAGTCTCGCACTTTCAGCTCTCTACTGTTTCTGGAAAAGAAAAAGAGTTCACGGTGATCATCGCCGAACTAACGGGCATCTGAAAACCCTAATGTCGATCACTCGACATACTGCTGAAAGCAAAGTGTTATTCTTTCTTCTTTATACTTGCTCACAGAGGACGAGAGCGATGAATTGGGTGGACCAGTCGAGGTGCATCTGGCCACGATGGAATTAGCTGCCGTAAGGGACGCGACGAACAACTTTTCCGAGGAGAACAAGTTAGGGCAAGGAGGATTTGGGGCCGTCTATAAGGTATCATCGCTCAAACGTGTCCTTCGATTAATTTAGAGATGCTCAGGAGAATGCTTGAATTAATCGCTTGATCGTTGATCTTTAATTTGCACCGTAGGGAACTTTGATCGACGGAGAGGTTGCGGTGAAGAGGCTGTCACAAGGCTCGCGGCAGGGATCGGAGGAATTCAGGAACGAAGTGATGCTGATTGCAAAATTGCAACACCGGAATCTGACCAGAATTCTTGGCTATTGCAACGAAGGAGAAGAAAGGCTGCTTATCTATGAATACGTGCCTAATGGGAACCTTGACACGATTCTATTCGGTGAGTTTTTCCCTTCTCGATCTTGTGCGTCTTCATACTCTCCTAAATGGCGATACAAGGGAAAGAAACTAGTATCTTTGATCTTAGCTACGTCGAAAGTGTAAAATTCTCCCGACACACAAAATGTTGTCCTCATCAGATGCAGAGAAAGGTAATCTACTAGATTGGGATGCGCGTTTCCACATAATTGCTGGCATTGCGAGGGGTCTTCTTTATCTCCACGAGGATTCGCAGCTTAAAATTGTTCATCGAGATCTAAAAGCTAGCAACATACTCTTGGACGACCGTATGAACCCGAAAATATCAGATTTTGGCTTGGCAAGAATATTTAAGGACGACGAAACTGAAGCTAATACTAACAGACTTGTTGGGACAGTGTAAGTCGATATAACTAGTACCCTCATGCCTTGCTTTGCTAGCAATATCATCTGCAAGTTGACAATATTTTTTGTCTTGAACTTTTTTTTCTTGCTTTAACAGTGGGTATATGGCACCGGAGTACATTAAAGATGGTATTCGTCTCAGTGAAGTCAGATGTGTTCAGCTTTGGGGTGCTCGTCCTTGAGATTATTAGTGGGCAGAGAAATAGCCAGAGGTTCATTGAAGTTCACGAAGAAACCCTTCTGATGCACGTAAGTGATCTTTCCTGAAGCGTCATCTCCTGATGACCCGAAGACGAACCTCCGGAAATCAGAGATTATATGCTTTTCCCTATGTTTATGTGTCAGGCTTGGCGGTTGTGGACGGAAGAAAAAGGCTTGGAGTTCATAGATCCACACGTGGTAGAAGGGTGCCCGCTGCATCAAGCATTGAGATGCTTTCAGACCGGGATGTTATGCGTCCAAGCAAATGCAGAAGCAAGGCCTGATATGTTCTCTGTCATCTTCATGCTGCAAAACGAGCGGACGGAGCTGCCAGAGCCTTCTAATCCTCCAATGTTTGTTCAATATGCCAGTTTGGCATCAGATCAAAACCCATCAGGTGCGAGGCCTCTTTCTGCGAACGAGATGACGATAAGCCAAGTAGATCCAAGGTAAGCAGAGATATCCAGATTCCATGGAAACATCGATCACTTGAGGAAGAATATCGATCGAACAGTTGACAATATATTTTGGCTTGCTAATTGGTGGAATGTTCAAGAAAGGATGAAGCATGTTGAACATACGATTTTTTGTTTACAAGTATTCATCACTTACGTACAGTGTACTACGGCTTAGTCTTGAAGGCTTGTACATGCGGGAACTGCAAACTTGTCATTGAATATATTACTTATTAATTATTATTACTGATGTTCATGCAGATGGGTTTTCTTCGTGGCAAAAGAGTTTACAGACATAATTAAATGGCCGTTTGTTCATGCAATCTAGCTAGGATCCACAATGTTATCATCACTTATTTAAATGTGGGCATGTTATGGCAGCCATTCCCCAGTTTTGTCCTCACAATCTATTTTATGCTATTATTTAGCTCGTTTATTAAGTTAAACAAAACCGTCTAACTAGTTTGGGGAAAAACAATGTACCTTGTGCAGGGATTTTAATTGCCTAAATATGTTCTGAGGATGTGCCATGCGAGTAGCTAAATGTCTTTCTGTTAATAAATTTTTTATTATTACGGATTCAAAAGCCTGGAATTATCAATAATATCTTTGATAATTTTCGTTGCAATGGTTCTACACATCCACATGTCTGCTAGTATATATGTACCTCCAAACACTCATATGAAAGTGAGATCCACCAATGCATTTAACAATGTGATATTTTTAAGACCCAGAGACCCACCTTCATACGAGAAGTTAAAAGAAAACTCTCTTCAACACCTAACTAAGAAAATATACACTCGAGATTGAATGGTGAGCTGAATGTGTTGGATCTTCGTGCGGTGGTTCCTTGTTTTGAACGGTTAAATAGTGTATTATCCTGTCAAAAATCAAATTGCAAAGATTACTTCTTAATTCTGAGAGCTTGCCCTTTTGGCGCCACCGTTAAACCTTTTAAAATGTTTTCAGATTTTTATTTAAAGAAATTATCATGCGACCTTTAGATTTGAGTCCAAAACTTTTACCGCTTGCAAGCATCATGTTAGTTTGCTTGAATAGAAGGTCTAGAGAACCGTCTACTGCCATGTTTTCAGGTTAACTCCTGTTACTTTGAAAACAAAAAACGGGCTTTTCCTCTCGGACAAGACTCGCTGTTGCGTTATGTTCTTCCATATATCAGCATGTAATTAAGAGTCGGACGTGACAAATAAATGATTGATGTTTTCATTACGTTTTTTAGATACCGCCTTAGCCATCAATATCCAGATTTAAGTATTTTCCCATTATTGAATTCCTTATTGCGTCAAATTCCTTCATTCGATGCAGAAAGGGAAGTCAATTCTGAAACCTGAATAACCTCAACAGAGTAGTCGAAACTTGATAGAACTGCAGATATCCGCATGATACGGAAAAGAATTGAGGATTGAAACATGACAAGGACGGTGTACTAAGAAGATCCTCACTTGAGTGTCAACCATAAAAAGAACGTCCCTGTAACTAACTCCACCGCAACTGTTTTCTTAAAAATAAAATTTTTCGATGTATGCCAGAATAACACATTTTTTTCTCTTCTTAGTCACCGAGTAGACATCAAGATCTTCAACTGGTAATCTATTACAAAGAATAGTTAATCACTTCCAATCGTCAGAACAGAAACGTCGTCGGGTGAGCAAGATTTTAGGAGGCTACAAATTGAGCAATGCAAGCGATAAGAGTTGGGTACACCGGGTTCAACGTTGACCCATTCCCTGCCGAGCAACTCAACATGCGTATTGAGCTCTGGAACAGCATAGATTTGAAGATAACTGACCTGATTGACCATCTTGCTTAAATGTTTCATCGTAAATATCATGTCGACCGCATCGCTTTGGCACCGATCTTCAAAGATCTTTAGCCCCAGGCTGACTCCACGTGAACTAACGAGCCCCAAGAATAATGGATGTGCAAGGACGCATCCTTGACCCAGGCTGCATACCTGTAGATGGCATCAGATCTGGATCCGCAAGTAACTTTCATTCGTAAGACAGAAATAACAATTCAAAGCACTCAGCCTTTTGGCAAAAACAAAAGCAAAAAGGTTCGATCACAGAAGATGATCAAAATAACTGTTTTTTGAATGAAGCTACTATTCTCTTATACTTATTACTCTTTTTCAAATGATGCTATTATTCTCTTTAAAATATTGAAGCTCATAGAATCAAAGATGGTATCATGGTCTCATTGGAGTACATAAGATGGTCACATCACTCACATTAACTATATTTTAATAAAATTACACTGTTTTTTAGTAAGGCCCGAAGATCAGAAATTCCATTAATACAAATAATAAAGATAACAACAAAGAGAGTAAGAAAAAAATATTATAGAAGGGTGAAGAGAAAAGAAGCCCTCACTAGTCGCTACCGAGTTGGTAGGAGAAGAATAGGAAACAAACATCACATAAAGAAACAAGCAGTCTTCGATAATAGGTTCCACCCAAGTGATATTCCAGTACTTTAAACACGATCTTCCACACTTAGAAATAGAGATTATCAATATTTTCCTCGACTTCCACAAAACATGCAGCTAGTAGGAACAGAAGGAAAGATTTTAATCCAAAGATGGAAATTGCTGAATCGAAAAAAAAAATCTCAAGTTTGGAGAATGTCTCTCAAAATATTAGAAAGCTTATGAGCACTCCCAAAGTCTTTAATCCAAAGCCCATTCAACCCAATATTGTACTTGGAACAAACAATTCTGATCGAAAGAGTGCTACTATCCTAATTAGGCTTCCACAACCATTTCAAAAGTAGTGCATCGTTGAAAGACTCAAGGAAAATTAACCCGACCCCACCCTCCATAGTTGGGTCGGCAAACATCGTTTCATTTGACTAGATGCAGCCCCTTCGTGAACTGAGGACCATTCCAAAATAACCTAGCTCTAATACTCTCAAATTTCTAAACGATGCATTTAGGGAGGATGCAGAATAAATAAGTGGCAAGCTTTGCAACACTATCTTGGATAATAGCCATCTCCCTCCAGAGGATAATATCATGCTCTTCCAACCTTGAAGCTTACCTTCAAATATTTGCACTACACAATGCCAATATATACTCCCAGTTCCTTTATCAGACCAAGGTATTTAATAAGAAAGAAAGTCTATGGCAAATTAAAAATGTTTGGTACCTGACTGTGTTGCTCATCATTAAGGTTGATCCCAATAAGCTCACATTTATCCTTATTAATCTTTAAACTTAAACCTATGACAGATTAAACAAAAGCCAGCATAATCTTAAAATTCACATGCTTATCAAGGTTAGCAGATGCAAAAATTAAGGAATCATCTGCTAATTGGAGACGAGTGACTCTCGCTGCTTATACCAACTTCAATGCCTTCAATGATAAAGTGTTGTTCAGCTTTGTTCCACATAGCTAAGAACCTGACCAACTAAAACAAAGAGCAAAGGGGAGATCGGGTCCCCTTGCTTGAAACCTCTAAAGGAAGCAAAGAATCCAAAGACTTCACCATTGAGGTCAACAGAGAACATAGTTGTGCTAACACACTACTTAATCTAATTGATCCATCTGTGACTGAAATCCAATAACTGCATAATCCTGAAGAGGTAAGACCATTTGACCCCTGTCATAGTCCTTTTCAAAATCTAGAATGAGTACACACTGTATTTTCCTGCTCTTTTGATCATGCAAAAACTCATGGCAGTCATAAAGTGGTCGAAAACGTATTTACCAGGAATAAAAGCGGACTGTGAAGTACCGGTCAACTTACCAATGTACTTACTAAGTCTGGTAACATGAACTTTTGCGATGATCTTGTGGCAACAATTTAACAGGCTGACACGTCACAATCTTTAATATCTTCCACAATGTCCTTTGGCATAAGCATCAAGGAAGTAGAGCTCAACAATTTGATACAAATGAGGTCATTCTCAAACTCCTTGAAAAGTGTCATGTAGTCCTTGCATATATCCCAACAGTGAATAAAGAACCCAACTGAAAAACCATCAAGGTTTGGTGTTTTAAGTGGATCCATATCTTTGATAGCGCAAAAAACCTCCTGCTCTGAGAACACTTCACACAGAGACTCCACCTCCCCCTTCTCTAACACATTATGCATGTTGAAGTTCAAAAAGGGGGACCTCTCTGTCAACTTAACAGAGACATTTGTAATAGTTAGTTGTATGATGGCTGATCTGATCGTTACCTTCACAGTCAATGCCACTGACCCTCAACCTCTGAATAGTGTTCTTCTTCCTAAGAGTTTCCCAGTTGTGGAAGAAACTTGTATTCTCGTCCCTTCCTTCAATGACAACTTTTTGTATCTCTGCTTCAATTTAATTTCCACTCTAAGACACCATTCTCTATACTCATCCTTGGCTCTATCCCCCTCTAACTTATTGGCAGCATCCATCTGGCCCCTATCGTTAAGGGTGTGCTCTACGTTTATGAGGAAGGAGGGGAAAGGAGAACTTTTAAACTACTCGGATTATATAACAATCAAATACTATTCACTGATGTCCCTCAAGACAAATAGCAGAAATAGACGTTTAATTTGGATGCAGCAACAAATTCAAGGGCTAGGATAGCACATCTGGCCTTTCACACACCAACTACACAATCTTTCAGCAGGGATTTTGTTTTGGCTAGTGTTGTCTTCTCAAATGGGTTGAGTGCTACTGACTGTGGGTTACCAACTTTTGGCATCATGGGAAATTATTAGCCATCTGGGGGAGCATTCTTCAAAATTGGGACTTCTTCAGAGCTTCCACTTCCATCATTATAAAAAATAGAGAAAAAACGTCTTTCATTAGTGACAGATGAGTGGGGCCAACACCTTTATAAAATTTTCAAGACTAAGCAGGATAGCTGTCAATGTGGAGGACATGGTTGGTACTAGAATTAAGAGATTCTCAGTCAAAGACTCAACGTTGGTGGTATTGAAGTTCCTTGATGACAATTTTGCTAAAGCCTCGATCTTCCCTTCAAAATAAGGTTGTTTCTGTGAAAGATTTGTAAGGCATGCTGCTGACCAAGTCTATGCTCCAAAAAAACCTTTTTATCCAATCTTGTTTGTGTTTTTTGTGGCTGTCTCATGAAAGATATTAATCACTTATTCTTAAAGTGTGGAATTATAACTATGGCATTCTTTATTCAAGAGCTGGAATTTACCATGGATCAAGCAAAATGATGTGGTTTCC